>JAVJIF010013137.1:0-106958 GCA_038442645.1 Agave tequilana
CTTTGCTTCGGAGGCGTTCAACGCTAGATCATAAGCTCGACCTCAGTCCCGTGCACATTATATCGTCATGCCTAGCGAGAACGAAGTGATGCGGATCTTGGAAGAGGAGACGTCTTCATGAACTATCGCTGGCTCTCACGTAGCTTAGTTATACTTGCTTTGGAATTCACTTGTACACTCACAACAAAAACCAAGGTAAAGTAGAAGAGGAAGATGAAGCAAAACAAATGTAAGTAAAGCAGAATAGAAAACAAACAAGCATTTACCTTTATTACTTGCTGAGACAATGAAAGAAAGGAGTAGGGTACATCGTCGTGTCACTCTCACATCACCCCCTCTCTCTACTTACATGAATCTTCTTCTACCCTAATTTACATACAAATTACATATATAAAAGAAAGACTAAAAACCTAAACTAAGGAATGAACTAAGCTAAATCCTAATCTGCCTTGACGTCCCTTTTTCAGCACAAGTACTGCCTTTTATAAGCATAAACCCAACAACCAAGATCTCGGGGAGGTCGGGGGAGCAAACGCTCCCCCTAACTCCCCAAGATTACCGCGGAAACGCGGCAAAAGCCGCGTTTCTGCGGCCAGGGTGTGGCCAGGTGGCCACACCCTGTTGGTGGGTCTCCCCGGTTTCTCCCTCTGAGTTTATCTGAGTTAGTTTTGCAGTTTGGCTCTGAGATTTTGAAGAAATGGCCTTGGATTCTTGGCTTTAACCGATCGATCCTGAGAGGATTCTTCTCAACCAGTTTCAACCTCTTGATTTTGCCCTGATTTAGTGAGTGCGAATTAATTCTTATTTAATTCAGAATTTTGGTGGGCTTTGGCTCATTTCTCTTCAACTCCTTAAAGATTGGGCCTGCAAATAAATTAAACAAATAATTAGGACAATGCAGCTTTTATTCTAAAAATAAGTATGGAAATGTGACATTAAATATGCAACATTAGCAACCATCACCAAACGTTCTCATGCTCTGCTTCCAAGGGTGAGCCTATCCCGAAGAAGGCAGGAGGGAATCTGAGGCTGAAGCTTCGATGCCTGAAGTAGTTTCCTCTAGTGTTAAGGAGCATAGGGAGGAAGAAGAGGAGGAAGAGGTCCCCATCCTACGCTCCCGAGGTCTGCGCAGTAGGGTTCCCGTGATCCTAGAGGAGGGAGAGCTCGCAGGTGAACCTATCATGGATGAGGAGGTCGTGCGACCTGAATTTGACTTGGTGAGGAAGGATCCTGTTGAGATTTCGGGAGTCTCGCTCAGCTTGGACCTTCTTCAGCTCATGGGAAAGGGTGGAGGTGCAGCAGCCTGGGTCTCCTAGTATATTGATGTCGCGGGTTTGAACCCAGCACTATTACCGGGGTACTCAGTGGTAAAGCTTCGATCGCTAAGACCTCCTGTGTTAAGTTGTCGTCTTCCTCGTCTGAAGAACATGGATATTATTCTAGCAAGAAAGTCAGTTTTGGCAATGAACCTGCTCTTCCTGACACAAGCAAATTCTCGCATATCTCAGTGGAGAGATGCAGGGGTACATCCCTATAACAGTTTCGCCTAGCAGGATTGCCGTTGTTGAAGGTATTTTGTTTGTCCTCTTGAACTGTTCCCTATCAAGTTAGGAATGACTTCTAACATTTTCTTTTTGACCTTCTTCTATAGGGCTGGCTGCCGGTAGTGAAGCCACAATTCTTCTCATATTGAGAAGATGATCCAAGAGCTGGCCCAGCAGGAGGGCCTTGAGCCCCCGCTACCGGGATGCCTCATGAGGGTGCAACTGCCAAGTCGGGGAGCCTCATCCCCAAAAAGCTTATCCAGGGATTTGCCCTCTTCAGATCGTCAACTTGATAAAGAAAATTGACGTATTGGATACTCTCCTTTTCATTATTACCACTGACATTTAATGTTGTGGTTTGCAGAGAGCACTAGGGTAGCTCAAGTGGAGGATCCTGCGACAAGCCTTGGCGTAAAAGATAGCACAGTTCAAACTTTTGGCCGATGAATCTAGTACCATGGAGTTTGCTGTTGCTTCTGTTGCAGTGGAAGCTGCAACAACATGACCGTCCCGGAGGTATTGGCGACGTCCTCAGTGTCTGACAAGACTGTTGTTGGCCTCACCTCTGCACAAGTTGAATTGGTTCCCGTCTCTCGTTCTGTCATGGAAAGGGGTTCCGAGAGTACATCAGCAGGGTTATCTCCAGCTAATGACATCATGGAAGCTCTACACGTCAAATGGTGCGACAATTTTTTGCTTCGTGAGGTCTGAAATCACCTAGAGGGGGTAATAGGTGATAATGCTAATCTAATGAACTTACTACGGAATTTAAAAACTAATTGCAATTACAGAGATGCCCACTCAAACAGCCAAGCAAATAATTATGAATGAACAATATGAATTGATGCAAGGCACAATATATATATAGAGAGAGAGAGAGTAAGAGCAAAGGGATCAAGCGTAAAACAAGATATGTTTCGAGGTTCGAGCACCCAGCTCTACTACATCCCCGCCTTCACACAGAAGGATTTCAACTCCACTAGCTTGTCCACAAAGGACTCCCACAAGGAACCTCCACCGAGAATTTGGGGCAATAACAATTACAAGGAGTACCCAATCCTCTCTTTACAAACACAACCTCCTCCTTGAGGCACAACAACAAGCCAACACAATCACCTCACAACTTGAGGGATTAGCACAAAACTTACACAGGATCACCTCACACCTTGAGGATACAACCACTTGCACAACCTCCTCAACACAATGAGGGAAAGGCACAAAGCCAAGCTAAGATAGGGTTTACAACTTGGTGATCAAAGACCACAACAATCTCTTTTCCACACAAAGATCCTATAAAATAAGATAGTAGATGTAGCTCAAGTGTGGAGAAAACAAAGAATGGAAATAAAAAACTCAAAGAAAATCCTTGGGAAAACTAGAAACCAAGATGAAGAAGTTGAATCAAACACTTTTCCCAAAACCCTTTTCTTTGATTTTTCAAACCCTAGCAAAAACACCAATAGATTGTTCAATTTAAAGCCAAAAAACTTCTTTTGATTGTTGTGAAAACCACTGGAGAGTCAGGAAAATTAGCACTAAAAATCTTTTAGAAAACCACTTTCAATGGGGTATTTATAGCCCCCAGAAAATTATAGCCGTTGGCAGCAGAAACTGCCAAAAATGAACTACCGGTCGACCGGTCGGTCGACCGGCCAATGGTCACATTTGACCGCTGGCAACTACCGGTCGACCGGAGGCGTTCGACCGTCCCCAGAATCAGAGAGCAACGGCTCTCTGGCCGTCGACCGCTCGGTCGACCGGAGAAACCCGAGAGCAACCTGCTCTCACGTTCGACCGAGCGGTCGACCAGCCTATTGTGCAGCCAGCGTGCACGTATCCGTGCACGTCGGTTGACCACTATGGGCGACCGGCTTCTTGGTACGGTCGACCGTCTGGTCGACCGACCTAGCTTGGCAGAGGCAGTTCTGGTCAGAAAAACATGTTATTTTTAATCTAAAAATTCTCATAATCTTCTAAAAATACACAAAAATAGTTTTATCATTTTATTTTGAATATAAACTTGTGATAAAAATTTCATCACAAATAACAAACATTTTGAAACATTTTTGTGTCTTATCATTTTACCAATAATCAAAAACTGTATTTTCTAAAACTTGGATTTTTGAATTGAAATACATTTTGTCCAAAACTCATCTAAATACAAAACTGATATTAAACAACTTTTAGGCATGATGAATATGGATATAATCCAATATTTCATGAAACAATATAATATCCATGTTTTTGACTTTAAATCCCAAAATTATGTTTTGTTAAAAATACCAAAACACTAAACTCATGAAATAGACTATCAAACAAAGTTTGTCTAAGAAGTTGAAGCATGCATGTATATAGAACAAATCTAATATACATTAAACCATGTAAACTTGTTTTGACTTTATCTATTCATGAAAACCAAGATCGGTTACACCAATCAAACCGAAAACAAAACGGAAACATGAAACATGTGTGTTGTGAACTTGAGCATATCATACTCTTCTAATCTTTACAAATGGATCTAAAACTCAAACTAAACTAGGTACCGATATCTTCTTGTAGAGCGCTGTCTTCAAGCCGACTCGAACCAAAAGTCCAAAACTCCGAGCTTGACTCCAACGAGTGCTATATATGATCTTGATGCTCGGGCTCTGGAAACTCATCGTGAAAGCTTCCAAACCATCTTGTTGAAGCTAATCACCAACTAATATCTTGGTTTATGATCTGAAACTAAAATCACAAGATTATTAGTACACATAACTACATGAGTTAATCATCATCAAAACTAGAGTGGAAGGCCTTTGGGCCAACAATCCCCCCTTTTTGTTGATGACAAAACTCATGAAGTTATATATGCATGGATTAAGTTAAGCTTCAAGAAAGCTCCCCCTTAACACATGCATAGGAATAAACAAATAGATATGCAACCTAAGTTCATAAACATGTATGCATAGACATGCATAAAACCATAAATTTCTAAAACATGCTCTTGATATCAATTAAATAAACAAGTACATTTTTAAAACAAGCTATTGATATCAATTTGTAAAACAAAACTAATGAAGCTCTTGATACCAAAATAAACATGTTCTTATACCAAATGAAATTTACAAAAATAAAACATGTGTTGGCCCAAAAGGTTACACTCTCCATTTGTTTAGAGTTTTGATGATAACAAAAAAAATAAGTGCTATTTGGTACTAATTAGTTTGTTTAGATATGTTTCAGGTTAGTACCATATTTGGAGGCCATTGCTTAGCTATTGCAAGAATTTCTAGGTTCATGAAGTAAAGAAGGCTTTTTGCACATCAAGGAAGGAACATAGAAGAGAAGGCTCTAGCAAGGCATCGCACGGCTCAAGACTTCAAGATTGCTCAAGATAATTTGTTAGATTTGTTTTTAGTTTAGAATTTTGTTAAAGAATAGTGAATAGGTTTGAAGCTCTTTCACACACGTTTTTGCGCACATCTTGTTTCCTAACATAAATAGTTTGTATACAATCTTCAAACTTACTTTGATATACATAATCATGTGTTTTAAGTTTCGTGTTTTATCAAAACTTATTTTGGTATTGAATTTATGACAAAAACTATGATATACATATGTCTCATGTATATAGGATTATGCTTCAAATTTTTAAATATCATGTTTTTGTAATTGGAAGAAGTTTGGACAAAACGTATTTTCTATTCAAAATCCAAGTTTTAGAAAATACAATTTTTAGTTTTTAGTAAAAATGATAAGAGACAAAAATAGTTCATATTGATTGATATTTGAGCTAAACCTTTTACCACATGTTTATATATCAATGCAAAATGATAAAACTATTTTGGTGATTTTATGAGTGCTAAAAGATTTTTCATAATTTTTAAAACTATTTTTTTGTCCTTTTCAGACTTCATCCAGTCGACTAGTCTTCTGACTAGTCGACTTGGCTAGAAGTCGGTCGACCGGGTCGGTCGACCGACGTGCACAAATCTGTGCATGTTTGGCAGTCTTTGAACGGTCGACCGTCCCTGTCGACCGGTCTGAGAGCAGAGCTCTCTGTTTGTTTCGGTCGACCGGGCCTGTCGACCGTAGCCTGCAACGGCTATTTTCTTTGAACTAGCGGTCGACCGGGCCGGTCGGCCGTGCTAGCCGTTTGAACAGTAACGGCTAGTTTTCTGAGCTGGTTTATTTTTTCTTTTTCTCACTTAATTATGTTTAAGTGACATGTTTTGGTTCTAATACTTTCTTATTATCCTTAAATATGTTTTATCTCCTAACCCTAGCCCTCTTCTATAAATAGGGGTGTTTAGGGAGAGGTTGGTTACTAGAAAAAATTCTCACAAATTTTCAAAAGTTTAAGGCATTCAAAAGATTTGGTTTCTTGGTTTTTGTGCTGAAATTCTCTCTCATTTTCTGAAGTGTTTTCAAGAATTCTCTGATTTCATTTTCTTTTCTCCTTACACACAAGAGCTTCATTCCTACTCATTAATTCTCTAAGGACCTTTGTAAGGGAAGAGAATTTTGCAAGAGAGAGTTTGTGGTCTTTTGACTACTCAGAGATTACTTGTACTTGAGATTGTGGAGTTGGGTACTCCGGTGTATTTGTGACATCTTTGTGATAGTGGAAGTGGTTGGAATCCTTCTGGGGAAGGCGGGGAAGTAGAGCTGGGTGCTCGAACCTCGATAACAAATCTCCGTGTTTGCGTTTGGTTTACTTGCTCTTATTTCTTGCTCTATTTTCATTGCTCTTATTACTTGCTCTCTACATTCATTGCTATATTCACTTGCTTTGTGAGATTATTGCTTCATAATTTTTAAATTGTGCATTGATTAGCATTATCACCTATTCACCCCCCTCTAGGTGATTTTCAATTGGTACCAGAGCTTGGACTCTAGGTTTTGGCTTAACATCCATAGAGAGATCCTTAAAATTTGCTAATCAACATTTGCATTCCATGTGTCATCACTAGTAAACATGGCCGATAACATCAAAACCCCTCCTAAATTTGATGGACTCAACTTCCCTATTTGGAAGGTTAGGATGACTATCTTTTTGCAATCCCTAGGTAGCTTAGTGGCTAAATCATTGACCAAACCCTATGTTGCACCCGATAGTGATGAGAGCACATGGACCGACTTCAACTTTAGAGAATATAAGGCTAACTCTAAGGCTCAAAATTCCCTCTTAACCGCCTTGGATGAGGATGACCTTACACGGGTAATTCATTGCCAATCCGCCTATGAGATTTGGCAAAACTTATTGGTCACACACGGAGGGACTTCACAAGTCAAGAGAGCTAAGATAGATCTCTTGAGTCCCAATATGAGTCTTTTAAAATGATTGATGATGAATCTATTGATTGTATGATTACTCGATTTACTAAAATCACCAATGGTCTTTCTTCTTTAGGTGATGATATTTCCAATGATCAAAAGGTGCGGAAAGTGATTCGGGCTCTTCCTACATCATGGGAGATAAAGGCCACCACCTTGAAGGAATTAAACGACAAGGACGAGATGGATCTCATTAGTCTCATTGGGAACTTAAAGACCCATGAGATGGAAAAGAAAGCAAGAGAAGAGGCCGCTCAACTAAAGAAGAAATCCTTGGCCTTCAAGTCTTCATCCACTCTTGAAGACGATGAAGAAGAAGAAGAAGAAGATGAGGAGCTATCACTACTTGTTCGCAATGTGAAGAGAATGTACCGGAGGAACAAGCTCAACTTCCGAAGGAAATTTGAAGGGAAAGAGGAGAGGAAAATCATATGCTACAATTGCCGAAAGCCCGGACACACAATGGCGGATTGCCCGGAGTTCAAGAAGAAGATGACCTCCTCCTTCAAGCCAAAGAAATCGGAAGAAAAGAAAGCATACAAGGCAACTTGAGATTCAGAAAGCGAGTCCGAGGAAGAGGCAGATGTAGCGAATATGTGTTTCATGGCAAACACACCAAAGGTAACCCCTCAACCTCTTGATGATGAAGATGATGAATTAAGTAAGGAAGTTCTTGCTCATGCCTTTGTTGAACATTCCAAAACTTATGATAATAAGAAGATTGAATGTTATAAATTGCAAAAAGAAGTTGCATTTCTCAAAAATCAACTTGCTATGGTTTCTAAAGAAAAGGATGATATTTCTTCTAATCTTATTTCTATTCAAAATGAGTTTAATGCCTACAAGGTTTCTTGTAAAGGAAAATCTCCTATTGTTGATGAAAAAGAAATTTCCTCTCTAAAAACTAAAATGGTTGATTTTGAAAAAGTTTTGAAAGATTGTGCTTTTAACACTAAGAAACTTGAAGAAAAGTTTTCCAAAAAGCACACCTCTCATGCTAAAAATTCACACGCTCACACTACACATAACACTTCTCATGCTAAATCTTTTCATGCTCACAACTCTCATGCTCACAAATCACACACTCACTATACTTTTAAATATGGTAGAGTATATAGATGCACATATTGTGGTAAGAATGGACATTTAGCTAAATTTTGCTATGACCAAGTTAATAGATCAAATAATCTTGTTTGGGTTAATGAAACTAACCCTCTAGGACCCAAGAAAATGTCGGTACCAAATCAAGTCCTAAATTATTTGATGTAGGTACACACCAAGGCTCCAAGACGTAGGGAGCGGTGGTACCTTGATAGTGGTTGTTCAAGACATATGACGTGGGATATCAATAACTTTACAACCCTATCAAGGTACGAGGAAGGTGGCTCCGTCACCTTCGGGGATGACTCCAAAGGCACTATCATCGGTATAGGTAACATTCAAATTGGTGCATCTCCCATTATAGAAAATGTTGTACTTGTTGATGGTTTGAAACATAATTTGCTTAGTATTAGTCAATTTTGTGATCGTGGACTTAAAGTTTTTTTTGATGATACTTCTTGCAAGATTTTTGATATTAAATCCAATGACTGTATTCTTACCGGTTTTCGTGATGATAATGTT
The DNA here is from genome assembly GCA_038442645.1 of Agave tequilana. Lineage (NCBI taxonomy): Eukaryota > Viridiplantae > Streptophyta > Magnoliopsida > Asparagales > Asparagaceae > Agave > Agave tequilana. Next base: position 8,487 of record JAVJIF010013137.1, read on the forward strand.
TATATTATTGACATGCTTAACGTAGAATATTCTACTAAATGCTTAAATGCTTTTGATGAAAATTCTTGGCTTTGGCATAGAAGATTAGGACATGCATCTTTTGACCATCTTTCTAGGATTAATTCTAAGGACTTGGTGAAGGGTATATCTTGCTTGAAGTTTGAGAAAGACAGCATTTGTGGTGCGTGCCAACTTGGGAAACAAACCAAGTCTTCCTTCAAACCAATCAAGGATATCATGTCAACTAGGCCTTTAGAATTAATTCATATGGATCTTTTTGGACCTACTAAAACTAAGAGCTTAAATGGTAGTAGATTTGCATTTGTTTTAGTTGATGAGTTTTCCCGTTTCACTTGGGTTTTCTTCTTGGAACACAAAGATCAAACTTTCTCTCATTTCGAAATTTTTCGAAAAAGGGTTGAAAAAGAAAAGGTTTTCCGATTTTGAAAATAAGGAGTGATAGAGGTGGTGAGTTTGTTAACCAACTCTTCATGACTTATTGTGATGAAAAGGGAATTAAGCATGAAATGTCTTGTCCTAGAACTCCACAACAAAATGGAGTTGTAGAAAGGAAAAATTGAACACTTCAAGAGATGGCTAGGACAATGATAAGTGAGTATGACCTCCCTCATTATCTATGGGCCGAGGCCGTAAACACCGCATGCTATATATCAAATCGTATTTACTTATGTAAAAATTCTTCTAAAACATCTTTTGAAATGTATCATTCTAGAAAACCTAATGTTTCATATTTCAAAGTTTTTGGATGCAAGTGTTTTGTTTTGAACACTAAAGATAACTTGGGTAAATTTGATGCTAAGGCTTATGAAGCAATCTTTGTTGGATATTCTACAACTAGTAAAGTTTATAGAGTATTCAATAGATCTTCACTTACCATCGAAGAATCCATGCATGTTAAATTTGAAGAATCTAATGTGTTTGTTGAGAATGTTGTAGAGATTGAACCATTAGGTGAAGACATGGAGAGACTATCCTTGAAGGACTCACCCACTCAAGATGATAAGCAAGAACCAATTGGTGACGTTCAAGAGGATAAGGAGGAAAGCTCTCAACCGCTTCCTAAAACTTGGAGATATGCCACAAATCATCCCAAGGAGCTCATCTTAGGTGATGCATCTAAAGGGGTAACAACTCGCTCCAAACTCCATGACCTATGTGGTAATTTTGCTTTCATTTCTCATTTTGAACCCAAAAGCATCCTCGAAGCCGAGGCGGACTCATATTGGTTGCTAGCTGTTGATTGAGATTTCCTGCACACAAAATGTAGTATTTTAGTTTTAAGAATAGGATGTGCAAGTTCTCAATTCTAATCCGCTGTAGCAAGGCTATGCGGGTCGTGATCCTCAGGGAGGGACTGCGATGGAAGCGTTAAGCAAGTTTTACTCTAAAAATTATCTTTTTATTATTAGCAGTGGTATTTACAATGAATGCTATTTACAATGAAGTGAAGAAAAGAATTGTGGAAGATGTGGATCAAAACTAAAGAAAGAAAATAAAGAAAACACGTACGAACCTCTTCAGCCTGCTTACCTTTGATCCGTGCGATGATTTACCTTTTCTCGGAAGACTTGCAAGTATGGCGTATAGGATGTTCATCGCCATAAGCCATCAAGGGATCTTCGTTGGCTAGGCAGTCTCGAAGCAGTTGGGTCTCATTGTTCACAAGGCATTAGAGAACAAATAGAAGAAAGAAAATAGGAACAGAGAAACACAAGAATAAACAAGAGATGAAAAACATAAAATAATAACAAAAACGAACCTTAAATGGATTTCATTAACAATGGAAGATAAGCGGGCTTATACCGCTGTCACCTCAGTACAAGCGAAGACTCCATCCTCCATGAAAGCTTCCTCCACTCTCAGTTACAAAATTTACAAAATAAAAATGAAAACAAAATCTAACCTAGAAGAAAGAAAAACCTAAACCCTAGCTTTTGGCCCTTGGCTCTGCCTCTGGACGCTGGACTACTATGTACGTTGCACTGCAGGGGGTATTTATAGGTACAGAAGGTCGAAGAGTCCCGGATAAAGTCGCTCACGAAATCTGGTATCCAGATAACATCAAAGTGCCGCAAAAACTAGGATTTTGCCGTGGAATTGTGGCATTTCTAGGGAATCTGGCCACGCGCTTTGGCGCGTGGCTTCTTCTGGTCCGTCCATCTGAGCGCTTGCTTCTGGAAGTGTGATCCTGGCTCTTTATTCTGGATTTTCGAGATAATTTAGAAATCAAGTTACCTTGATCTCAAATATCCCAAATCTTCTATCCACGAATTTCCTTCTTATCTTGGGCTTTTATCCTCATCCTGCAAGAGTTTAGGGTTGGGTAGAATTCTATCCTTCCCTCATCTTTAATAATTGCAACTTTAGCCCTTGCATAATTGCACTTTGACAATCTGCTATTTCCACTTTGACTCTTAGGCTTCAAATATGGGCTTTTGGGCTTCATTAAACTTTATTTATTATTAAAATAATAATTCGAGGCCTGCACACAATAAATTATAAATTATTAATAATTGTGCAGAATTAAATGAATAAATATGAAAATGTGATGGTAAATGTTATGATAAAAATGCACTTTTGACTACCAATCACACCCCCACACTTATCTTTTTGCTCGTCCTCGAGTAAAAACAAAGAAAAGAAAAAGAAAAGAAGAATTAATCTAACCTAACTCACTTTCGTAGGAATCACGGTTGCACTTAGCATGTGCAACAAGCCGTTAAACCTCTAGGTTACCCTAGAGGACGAGTGTTGTCTCGTGAGGGTTTTCAGCGGATTACACCCACAAAATCCATAAAAAGGAAATATTTGAGATACTTTTGAAAAGACTAAGTAATCTATAAGTTTTTAGGATCCTCATTTTTATTCATTCTTAGACTTAGTCTTTATAAAGTAAATTGTTTTCATTTTTAAGTAAGGATCAAAATTGAATTTTGTGTATAGTTTTTTTCGTTACTAAAAATCATATGCATCCTTATGAATTTTTACTAGGAATTCCTTAACTTGGACTTTCATGCCTCTTTATTTGTTTAATTTTTTTTATTATGTATAACGCATCTAATTTTCTTTCGTATAAGCATTAGGGCTTCTTGAGGCCCTAATACCTAACTAATTGATAATTAGATGTGTTAATAAAAATTTTTTTTTTTAGCATGTATAACTCATCTAATTTTCTTTTGTGTAAGTATCAAGGCTTCTTGAGGCCCTTATACCTAACTAATTGACTATTAGATGTGTTAATACATATATCATATTTCTTAGTTTTATTAGGCTTTCTAATCCACCCATGTAGCGAACTTAAAGTCGATGACTCCCAAACCGGTTGGCTTTAGGGCACCAGGTGAGAAAAAACCCCGCGGACTCAAATTCGAGTGAACTAGGCCCCAAAACTAAGGACTTTATTTTATTTACTCACCTTTAGGCATGAATACTTATGCTTCTTGAGGCACATGTATCCAGCTTAATTAGTGATTTTCTTTTTTCTTTTTTTTGTAATATATATATATGAGGCACAAAGGTCTTCGTCTTAGAATCCTAGATATGCATTAGGTATGCACATTTCATTAAGGTAAAAATTAAGACTAACTACTTATTCAATTTCTTCTCCTATACCTAAAAATTCAACAATTTATTTATTTTGACCAAGTTTTTAGAAATCCTAATCATGATTTTCCTAATTCTTAAGATTAACTTAAATTTCTTTCAAAAGATAAGTCAAAATATTGTCCTTTTTATAAGTTTTTTTTTCAGATTTTTTTTTTTAGCAGATTTTTGTTAGTTTCTACCTATGTTAGTATGTTAGTAAAGCCCACCCCCACACTTATCTCATGCATTGTCCTCAATGTATGAATGAATGCATATATGCATGAAACAGAACAAGGGAAGGCGGAAGTTACCTTAGGGTGGTGGTCCGGAGGTGGTCTAATTGGTCCACGAAATGCGGCCCAATCAAGATAACAGATAATTTGGTGGAACCCACCAGAAACTTTCCTTACATAACCCACTAAAATATACGTATAATCAATTTTTAGTATTTCCACCCCATCAAATTTCCAAATTTCATAATAAATTTCAGAGTTAATTGTCTCAACCTCCTTGTCCCAAAATGGAGTATGAAAAGATGGAATTATTGACTTGGACATTATAGGTACGGGAACGAATACCGACTCAAGGAAGATGCTCAAATCAAGTAAGGGCTCAGGAGTCGGGCTAGGTTCAAGAATTGAGTCCAAGTCAAGAAATTAAAACTCAAGTCCACAATCTTCTTCCCACAATGGAATGTGACCTAATTTGGGTGATATCTCTTTACTTCCAATATTAAGGAATTCTAGCTCATCGCCATACAATTCTTCAAAACTAAGGTCAACATCTTCTGTCAGAATTGTACAATCAGTTTCAGAAGTAAAGAGATTGTGAGAATCTAGGTCGCATATCTCATTGGGTTCAATGTAATAAAAAGAACTTGCCAATTTATCCATAGGATTTTCAAAATTGCACAATTGGTCAAGTTCAATATGATCATCTAAAATGGGTGATTCAATTTCATTATGAATTGGAATATGATCCAATGTTGACTCGGGAAAAGTGAAATCAGGTGGAGACACTGGAGTCATTATTGGATCCGGAAGTAAAATTGAATCACCAAGTGGAAGATCATGATCATATTCATGCTCAAGTTCTATTTCAGGAAAGGAAAAATTTGCCAAGTTATCAGATTTTGAAGTTTCGGCAAGTTCACATGATGGTACTGAATTAGAATCTTGTTGTCCAAAGCAACTTGGTTCGTCGGCTCTAAGAGAGTGGTCAGCAAAAGCAGAAATGGCCGAACGGTGAGAACGTAAAGATTGAACCATCAGATCTATGTCACGATCACGGGCTAATCTAGCCTGAGTCATGGCGGCAAGCATCCTTTCATAGTCGATAGATGCATCATGCTGTGATTGGACTTGAAAGATGAAGTGTAATCGTGATGAAGTTGTGAGTCGGTGGACTCACGCATAATCATGTCTACGATTGATGGTAATTGTTGCTTGGACTCATGCATACTTATCATTTCCCCGATAGATGGTAATCTATTATGAATGGGGGGATCTAAGTATGAATCATTGAAAGAATGTAGACTGGATGGATATGAAGGACAATTTGGTTGAGAATTAGACTCGGGGGACTCGAAACCCCATGAACTCTGTGACGAGTTGAAATTATTATGGAAATTATAGTCATAAGATGGAGGGTGTGGCTATATTCATTCGGATAAGACCATTCCGGCACACTAGATTGGTCAAAGTTGTGATATGCTGGGTTGGTAATATCCGAAAAATAGTTAGGTGTGTAATATGGATTAAATTGGAAAAATTATTATTATATGCCATATCACACCAACACAACTGATTAGTACACAATATTGCATATTTTACATCATAATCCCCATGCATATTACAAATAATATGTGATTTTTATTCCTCTTCTCAACATATTTGCAGGTACACACTTAAAGGAGAGTTAGCCAAATAATTACCTTAATTAGCAATAATTAAGGTGATTAATTAAAGATTAAAGATAAAGCCAAATCTCAAACCAGATCCAGAGAGATCCGCGCAACAAACGAAGATTCCAGATATACCACGTGGCTAACAAACTCCCAACTGATCTCCAACAGAAAAATCCGGATCAACGGCCAAGATCAAGCCGCGGATCGCGGCGGATCCGCGGCAGATCTGGGGCCGTTGAGCCCCAGATTTTGCGCCAACCTCCCAGGCTCTCGAAGCTTCTCATTTCTGCTATAAATAGTGCACCTTCACCTGCGAGCAAAGACTGATCAGAGAAGAGAGAGAGATTAGTTCAAAGTTTTGTATTTTGTTAGTTTTTGTTTAGGGTTTGTAGCTCTCTATGATCTTCTTCTCCCTAGATTTCATTGCAAGAGAGAGTTGTAAGAGAGAGAGAGCTTGTATCATCAAGGAGTGACAACTTGGAGCTATACAAGGATTGATCCATTCTCTACTTCTCTACTTGAGCTTGATTCTAGTTTGATTTCTTTCCTTACTTGCTTTGTTTACTTTCTTGCAATTTAATTCATGTTTAGCTTTTCTTTTGTAATGGTGTGTAGCTAATTCTTTCTCCATGTACTAGCTAACCACTACCTTGCTAACATCTAACTCATGGGTGATTGCTTTACTTCATCTTGCAATTTGTATGGTTTTCTCTTCTCCGATGGGTTTCTTTTCATTTCTTGGCAAGTATCTTGTTGTAATTCTCCATATGATTCATGTGTGCCTCACTTGGAGCCTAGTCTTTGAACTAGTGCCTTGATGGAACATGGAGATGGATCACCAATATGCTATTTGTTGTACAACTTCATTATGTCTATTCTTGAATGTTGTATGCCTATTCATTAGCATCCCTTGAGTGTAGCTCTTTTGTTTCCATTATTGAAAGTCTAATTTGTAGGCCGATGACCATCTATGGAGGCTACAAGACAAGTCTAAGAATGAATCCCCATCATCCAAGTGAGAAAGTAATTAGACCAACAAGCAAGACATATCCATGCCAATGAATCAACATGAGGCATGCATCACTATCACGGAGTTTAGTAAGTCTTTAGCAAGGTAGTTAAGGTTAGCTAGTCATGGTTTTCTTTCATTCAAGTTTTCTAAAGTTTTCTTTTCTTTTAGTGTGAATACAACAAACCTCTTCTTGATTTCTTTTCACTTACCACCATGAAAATATCCATACACTCTTTAATTCCTTTCTTTGTGTTTTATTCATTCTTTTAAGCAAGAGAAGAATTCTCGTTTTCTTTTTCTCACGAGTATTGTAACGCTTCTACGCTAGCTCTCCTTGTGGTTCGACTCGGTATAGCTTTATGCTATAGCGGAAGATTGGAACAAGGTATATCAATTACATATTCGAAGTGAACAAGAACCAAAGGTGAACTCTAAACATTGAACCATATCTTTATACCTAGTTCTTGTGCAATTAACTTCACGTACCTTGTTTTTTACCAATCAAATTTTTGGCGCCGTTGCCGGGAGAGCAACGGTATTTTTAAAAGTGAGAAACTAAACGATATTTCTTCTCTGTTGCAGGTACAGGTTGAAGATACAGAAAATCTTGCAGTGCAGAATCATATAAGTGGACCTGGGCTTCTGCTCAAGAAAGCAGAGCCCAGGATCCCTCCAAATTGCCGCGTAGCCGCGGCATTTTGCCGTGGGAACGCGGCAAAGAGGAGTTCACTTCTAACAATTTTTCTGCAGGGATTGCTGCTTTGCAAATTACTTCTGCTGATATATCTGAAATCTTGTATTCTTCACCTGATATTTGCTAATCAACAGTAAAAAATTTGGTGTTAATTGATAAAAATTGTTAGACATCTTGCATTATAGGCACGTGTCTTTCAATTACTTTACATTTACTGTTGAAGAGTGCGGGGGACAAGGTACGTAATTCATTGCATATAGACTAGGACTCACTCTTTGTTTGATTATCTTACTTGGAGTGAACCTTGTTTGTTTCTATATCGTACACTTGCACAATTCAATTTTAAGGGCAATACCTGTAAATAAGATAAGGTGGGGGAGGTCATTACCCTTTCCTTAGCCCGCAAACCACTATCCACGCACTCACAATCCCAAGCTTGTAAATAAAATTTGATAGACGTTGGCCCTAGGGACATCCGGACTCACTTAGGAGATTTTCCTAAGGGGGAAAAGTGTTGGAAATTGACTTCTGTAAAATCAGTGTCTAGGAAAGGGGTTGAGGGCCGAAAGCCCGAAGGTTGCTGGTTACTTAATTAAGGAACGTCTTCGGACGGAAAACCTCCCACCAACCTTACCCTTCCCTGGCTGATTTGCTTATAGTCAGAGTCTACACCAAACCTCCTGTGGACAGTCTATTTAGGAGTCATCTAGGACCAGAAACTCTAGACAAGCTTGGATTGATTTTTTCTTTTGTTGTTTGTTATTTTCCTTTTCGCTGGTGTGATCGGTGCACGTTGTTTGTGATTGTATATACGATAGTGGTTTTGTGATCCTAATTCTACACTTGCACTTACACAACCACTTGACACCATGACCAACAACGTCTCACTTCAGGATAGATTTTATCCGATTCGCACCTCCATTCCTTCATGCATTCTTCTCCCCGAGCCTAATGGAAACAATTTTGAGCTGAAACCACAATTCATTAGTACACTTCCCCATTTCCATGGTCTAGAGTCTGAGGATGCGTACCTCTTTATTCGTGAGTTTGAAGAGGTATGCCAAATGATGAGAATTTCCCAACTGTCTGAGGATGCTGTTAGGTTACGGTTCATACCGTTTGCACTTAAGGATTTAGCTAAGAAATGGCTTTATAATCTTCCAGTCAGTTCCATATCTTTATGGGAGGATTTTGTTAAAGTCTTTCTTAAGAAATTCTATCCTATCCACAAAACAGCCCTCATGAGAAAGAACATAATGCAATTCAAGCAGGAAACAAATGAACCTTTCTGGAAGTATCTTGAGCGTTTCAAAGACCTTCTTGCCCTGTGTCCCCATCACGGCATAGAGAAATGGCGTCTATGCCAGATTATCTATGATGGATTAGATTACCAAACAAAAACCCTTTTAGAATCCATGTGCCAGGGGGAATTTTTGAAAAAGATGAACATCAGGGGTGGGATCTCTTTGAAACCCTAGCTGAAAAAACCATTCAGTGGGAGTCTTGTCCTGACAAATCCACTTCCACCACTTCCAGAACTGGTACACACTCCAAAGAATCCTCTCTAGCTGCAGAAACCAAGATCACACAATTAATGAAGAGGATAGAGTTGCTTGAGTCAAAAGGGAATTCTGTGGTCAACCAGGTCAACCCATTGCCTTTGATTGGACCAGGTTGCACCAACTGTCATGACCTTAGCCATGTTGTTGAGGAGTGTCCATTATATCAGCCACAATCATTTCAGGAGAAAATGAATGCAGTATTGACCAGACCCAATCATCATCCATATTTCAACACTTACAATTCAGGATGGCAGAACCATCCAAATTTTTCATGGAGTCAGTCTGGTCCTGAGCATCATATGCCACCACTTCCACATCTGTACAATGCTCAGTTTCATCCATCCAGTTTCAGTCAGAATTCACTGTATGTTCATCCATCTCAAAGTCCACCACAGTCATATCAGTCTTATCAGAATCCTCCACCATTCTACCAATCACAATTCCAATCTCCATATCCTCAACATCCACCCCAAAATAATTCCGAAATATCTGAGTTGAAACAAATGATAGAAACCTTAACAAAAAACCAGCTGCAGGAGTTGAATGAAATGAAGGTCCAAATTGGGCAATTGGCTGAGAATCAAAGAAATTTGTTCCCAATCAACCATTGCTAAATCCCAAAGTTGAAGATTCAGGACCCAGTCACTGTCATGCCATTCATACCCTGAGATCTGGTAAACAAGTTGACAATAAGGTTTCTAGTTCACAATCTCATCCAGTACCAAAGCCAACACCTCATGTCCCAATACCACCAACTTTTGACAAACCATCCTCTAGTGCAGAGCCATCCACATCTCAAGCCAAGGGGAAAGAAAAGGTAGATGAGCAACCTTATAAGCCTAGAGTACCATATCCAAATAGGCTTCTAAATAACAAGTCAAATGCTCACATGGAGAAAATAAAAGAAACATTCAATAAGGTCCAAATCAATGTCCCTCTTCTTGATGCCATTCAACAAGTGCCATCATATGCCAAATTTTTGAAGGAAATGTGCACCAAGAAGAGGAAGACCCAAGTCCCTAAAAAGTCTTCCTTGCATCATCCATTAATGAGTTGCTCACTGGTCCAATTCCTGTTAAGTACAAAGACCCAGGGAGCCCTACCATTTCATGCATCATAGGACAGACTACAATAAATAGGGCTGATTAGTACTCAATATTGCATATTTTACATCATAACTCCAATGCATAATACAAATAAATAAGTGATTTTTACTCCTCTTCTCTACTTATTTGCAGGTACACCATTTAATAGAGAGATTTTCAAATAATCACTTAATTACCACTAATTAAGTGATTAATCCAAGCTTAAGGATAAAGCCAAATCTAAACCCAGATCCAGAGAGATTCGCGCAACAAACTCAGAATCCAAGTAGTCCACGTGGCTAACCAACTCTCAACTGAACTGTACCAGAAAGATCTGGACCAACGGCCCAGATCGCGCGGCGATCCCGCGGCAATCCGCGGCAGATCTAGGGCCGTTGAGCCCCGGATTTTGTGGCAACCACCTTATCTCCAGAAGCTTCTCAGTTCTCCTATAAATACTTCATTTGTACCTGCGAGAAAAAACTGATCAGAGAAGAGAGGAGATTAGTTTAGGGTTTGTAATTTTTAGTTGTTTTTCTCTAGTTTTCTTTCTTTAGATCTCTCTTCTCTATCCCTAGATTTCATTACAAAAGAGAGTGATTGTGAGGGAGAGAGCTTGTGTAATCAAGGGTGACAACTTGAAGCTATGCAAGGATTGATCCATCCTCCATTCCTCTACTTGAGTTTGATTCTAGTTTCTTGCATTCTTTAATTGCTTTCCTTATTGCTTTGTTTACTTCTTGCAATTTACTTTCATGTCTTGTATTTTTCTAATGGCTTCTTGTAGCTAATTTTCATTCCATGTACTAGTTTACCACTAGTTTAGCCTACTTCACTACTCATGGGTGATTGCTTTTGTTAATCTTGCAAGTGTATGATCTTCTCTTCTCCGATGGTTAAACCACCATCTTGCAAATGAGAAAGTAATTAGGTCAACACGCTAGACGAATTCCAAGCCTATGGAGTGACAACATTAGGCAAAGCTTTCATTATCAAGGAGATTGGTAAGCTTTGGCAAGCTAGCAAGGTAATCTAGTCTTGGATCGCTTTCTTTAAGTTTCTTATTCTTTTCTTGTGAATACCACAACCAATTCTTGATTTCTTTTTCAACGACTTCCACATGAACATATCCATCTTCTTTTAGTTTCTTTTGCATCACTAAGTTTATAATCAAGAGAAGACTACTAGTTTTATCACTTCACAACCTAACGTTTAAAGCTTCTATCGCGAGCTCTCCCTGAGATCCGACTCGGTATAGCCCTATGCTATAGCGGAGACAAGAAAGGGTACAACAATCACATTCTATACATATAATAAGTACACCTTTTTCGTCTAATCAAAATGGCGCCGTTGCCGGGGAGAGCGACGTATTTTTCGGTTAAAGTGAAGTACTAAACTATTATTCTTCTCTGTTGCAGGTTACAGGAGAAGAAAACAGGAAATTCTTTACTGCAGTAACATCTAAGTGAACCTGGATCTCTGCTCAAGAAAGCAGAGACCAGGCTTCCACTGAAGTGCCGCGGACCCGCGGCATATCCAGTGGAAACGCGGCACTTTTGAGAGAATTTCTCACCAAATTTCTGCAGGGCCTCTGGTTCTGAAAAATACTGCTGTTTCTATACTTGAAATCCTGTATTGTTCACTGTATTCCTGCTTAATTAAAAAACAGTAAAAAGTTGGGTGATAATTGTTAAAAATTGTTTAGACACTTGCATTTTAGGCACGTGTCTCTTCAATTCTTTACTTTTACTGTTGAAGAGTGCTGGAGGCAAGGTACGTGTTTGCATTGCATAATAGACTAGGACAAACTCTTGCTTGATTTTCTTGCTTAGAGTGAATCCTTGTTATTTTCTTGTACACTTGCACAATTCAAAGTTAAGGGCATACCCGTAAATAAGATAAGGTGGGGGAGGTCATTACCCTTTCCTTAGCCCGAAAATCATTTACCCAAGCACTCACTAACCCAAGCCCTAATTTAATAAAAAATAAAAAGTAGACGTTGGCCCTAGGGACATCTCAGACTCACTTAGGAGATTATCCTAAGGGGGAAAAGTGTTGGAATTTAACTCTTGCAAAATCAGTGTCTAGGAAAGGGGTTGAGGGCCGAAAGCCCGAAGGTTGCTGGTTACTTAATTAAGGAACGTCTCCGGACGGAAAACCTCCCACCAACCTTACCCTTCCCTGGCTGATTAGCTTGTGGTTAGAGTCTACACTAAACCTCCCGTGGACGGTCTATCAGTTAGGAGTCGTCTAGGTCTAAGTCTACTCTAACTTAGGTTAGACTTTTCTTTTCTTCTTTTGTTTGTTTGTTTGTTTTTGTTTGTGATTGTGTGATATGGCTTACAATTACAATTCTTTCCATCATAATCCTTATGTCACACACACACCATATTCAGATAATTCCAACCCGGTGTTTTACAATATGCACCAACCACATACACCGGGTTGGCCTTATCCGAATCACTACGACCCATACCCCCCATCTAATAATTATAATGTCCAAAATAATTTCAACTCTTTACCGAGTAATTGGGGATTCCAGTACCCCGAGTCAAATTATCAAAATCCTTGTCCATCATATTCACCTTGTCCACAGTATTCATTTCCCGAGTCCACTTCATATACTCCTTTTTCTGAACCACCCATGGAAGAAAAATCTGAGTTGCAAAGGAGTGTAGAAGCCAATTTACTGAGAGTTGAGCAACAACTTCAAAAACCATTTGTCTCTCCAATTCCACCATATTCTCAAGAATCTTACTCAGTTACACCTTTTCATAATGAACAACCATTTGCTTGTGAACCGAGTAAAGATTTCTTGTGTGAGTCAACTTTTCCATCATCACACACTTTTGACTCACACTTCCAAGACAACACTTCCTCTTTCCATCAAAACAATGAAATCATCGATTATGGAAAGATGCTTGAAGACATGACCAATGCTCAGAATGCTAGGAATCGTGACATAGAATTGATGATCCAAACTCTTCATTCTCATCCTCTTTCTAATGTCACTAGCCACTCTAAATCCAAAGAGTCATGTAATCTTGGAAATCCAGATTCAATTTCAGCAAGTTTTTCATTTCCTAAACTTGAACTTGTCCAAAATTCAAATCCAATTGACATTTTGGCAAGTTTTTCATCTCCTAAAAATAAACTTGTCCAAACTCCAGATCCAATTGATAATTTGGCAAGTTTTCCTTTTCCTGAAATTGAACTGGAACATGAATTTGATTCTGAACTTTCACTTGATGATTCCAATCTACTTCCTGATTCAATCATGACTTCCATATCCTTACCTGATTTCAATTCTTTTCCTGAGTCAGAATTGGATCCATTTCCCATCCATTGTGAAATTGAATCACCAATCTTTTATGATGATCACATAGAACTTGGCCAATTCCATACTTCTGAAAATCCCATTGATAAATTGGCAAGTTCTCCACATTTAATTGAACTACATGAGGAATGTGATCTTGAACCCCAACTCAGTGATTCAATTCTTTTTCCTTATTCCATAATGACTCCGGTATCTTTACCTCACATCAATCTTTTCCCGGAGTCAATTTTGGATCCTTTCACAATTCACAATGAAAGTGAATCATCCATCTTTGAGGATCATGTTGAACTTGCCCAATTTTACACTTCCGAAGATACCATTGACATTCTGGCAAGTTCTCCATCTTGTGGAATTGAACTCAAATGTGACCTTGATTTTCTCAATCTCTTTACTTCTGAAACTGATTGTACAATTCTTAAGGAAGATGTTGACTTAAGTTTTGAAGAATTGTACGGTGATGAGCTTGAATTTCTTAAAATTGGAAGTAAAGAGATATCACTTTTAGAAAGTCACATTTCATCGTTGAACTCTGATTGTGGACTTGAGTTTTCATTTCTTGACTTGGACACAATTTCTGACTTCACTTCGACTCCTGAACCATCACTTGATTTAAATCATAATCCTGAGTCGGTGTTCCTTTCCGAGTCCAAGTCAACAGTTCTATCAGTTCATACTCCATTCTGTGACAAGGATTTGATAAATTTGAGTCTGAAATTATTTGGAAAATCTTAAAATTAGATGGGGGCATGTACATAATTAAAATAACACACGCATGCATCTTTTTAGTGGGTCATATTTCTGATATGGTTGGTGGGTTCCTAAAAACCCAAAGAAAAGATGATTGGGCCATGTTCCGTGGACCAATCCGACCACCACCGGAACCACCACCCTAAGGTAATTTTTGTTCCTTCCCTTTCCATTTTGTTTCATGCATACATATATCATGATGCATTGAGGACAATGCATGAAATAAGTGTGGGGGAGGGTTTACTAACTTAGAGTTTTTAGATTTTCTTTCTTTTATACTTCTTTTAGAAATAAAAAATAAAAAATAAAAAATAAAAATAAAAACTTTTTGAAAAAGAGACAAAGTTTTGTTCTATTTTTAAGAAAATTAAGATGTATCTTAGAAATTAAGAAAGCCTTAATTATGACATCTTAAACTTAGTTGAAATAATAGATCTTGTTTGAAAATTATAGGCTAAGTAAGTAAAATTGAGGAGATATTTTTATCTTGCATTTTTGCCTTAGATAATATGCACTTTACACTTACACATTTCTTGGGATGGAAACAAAGACCAAAAATGCCATGTATATATATATAAAAAAAAAAGAGAGAAAAAGAAAAAAAAAATATATATATAAATAAGATCACTTATTAAGCTGGGAAATTGTGCCTCGAGAAGCATGATGACTCACGCCTAACAGTGATCTCACTTATTAAGCTGGATAATTGTGCCTCAAGAAGCATGATTATTCACGCCTAACGGTGATAAAAAATAATCCCCTTTAGTTTTGTGGCCTTTTTCACTCGAGTCCTTAAACCCGAGGGATGTTTCCTCATCTGGTGCCCTAAGACCATCTGGTCTGGGAGTCATCGGTTATAGGCTCGCTACATGGGTGAATTAGAAAGCCTAATAAAACTAAGGGAAGAAAAAGAAAAAAAGAATATATATAAATAAATGGCTTGATGGTTGGAGTTGAAATCCCAGAAATCTTCACTTACACAGTGTGCATACTATCTAGGTTTTATGAAAGATAAAATATTCAATCCAATTTTGAATTCTTACCTTAATTAAAAACAAGATCTTGCATAGAGACTAAGTTTAAGGAAGAATGATTATAGGTGGACTTATGACTTAGGATCACTTATATTTTCGCAAAAATAGTTCGTAAACTTGTCTCTTATTCAAAATGCGTTTTCGAAAATACTAACATTTGTCTTCTTTCTTTATGGATTTTGTGGGTGTAATCCGCTGAAAACCCTCAGGAGACAACACTCCTCCTCTAGGGTAACCTAGAGGTTTAACGGCTTGTTGCACATGCTCAGTGCAATCGCGTCACCTGCGAAAGTGGTGTAATAAACTTGTAGCTTAGATTTTATTTTCTTTTTCTTTGTTTTTGCTCGGGACGAGCAAAAGAATAAGTGTGGGGGTGTGATTAGTACTCAATATTGCATATTTTACATCATAACTCCCATGCATAATACAAATAAATAAGTGATTTTTACTCCTCTTCTCTACTTATTTGCAGGTACACCATTTAATAGAGAGATTTTCAAATAATCACTTAATTACCACTAATTAAGTGATTAATCCAAGCTTAAGGATAAAGCCAAATCTAAACCCAGATCCAGAGAGATTCGCGCAACAAACTCAGAATCCAAGTAGTCCACGTGGCTAACCAACTCTCAACTGAACTGTACCAGAAAGATCTGGACCAACGGCCCAGATCGCGCGGCGATCCCGCGGCAATCCGCGGCAGATCTAGGGCCGTTGAGCCCGGATTTTGTGGCAACCACCTTATCTCCAGAAGCTTCTCAGTTCTCCTATAAATACTTCATTTGTACCTGCGAGAAAAAACTGATCAGAGAAGAGAGGAGATTAGTTTAGGGTTTGTAATTTTTAGTTGTTTTTCTCTAGTTTTCTTTCTTTAGATCTCTCTTCTCTATCCCTAGATTTCATTACAAAAGAGAGTGATTGTGAGGGAGAGAGCTTGTGTAATCAAGGGTGACAACTTGAAGCTATGCAAGGATTGATCCATCCTCCATTCCTCTACTTGAGTTTGATTCTAGTTTCTTGCATTCTTTAATTGCTTTCCTTATTGCTTTGTTTACTTCTTGCAATTTACTTTCATGTCTTGTATTTTTCTAATGGCTTCTTGTAGCTAATTTTCATTCCATGTACTAGTTTACCACTAGTTTAGCCTACTTCACTACTCATGGGTGATTGCTTTTGTTAATCTTGCAAGTGTATGATCTTCTCTTCTCCGATGGTTAAACCACCATCTTGCAAATGAGAAAGTAATTAGGTCAACACGCTAGACGAATTCCAAGCCTATGGAGTGACAACATTAGGCAAAGCTTTCATTATCAAGGAGATTGGTAAGCTTTGGCAAGCTAGCAAGGTAATCTAGTCTTGGATCGCTTTCTTTAAGTTTCTTATTCTTTTCTTGTGAATACCACAACCAATTCTTGATTTCTTTTTCAACGACTTCCACATGAACATATCCATCTTCTTTTAGTTTCTTTTGCATCACTAAGTTATAATCAAGAGAAGACTACTAGTTTTATCACTTCACAACCTAACGTTTAAAGCTTCTATCGCGAGCTCTCCCTGAGATCCGACTCGGTATAGCCCTATGCTATAGCGGAGACAAGAAAGGGTACATCAATCACATTCTATACATATAATAAGTACACCTTTTTCGTCTAATCAAGGGCACTTCTTGATTTGGGGGCCAGCATTAATCTCCTACCTTTCTCTGTGTACCAACAATTGGGGTTAGGTGATCTCCTCCCGACCCAAATGACCATCCAATTGGCTGATCGCTCTGTTACTAAACCCAAGGGGGTAATTCAAGATGTCCTTGTCAAAGTTGGAGAATTCTTTTATCCTGTTGACTTTGTTGTCCTTGAAACAAAACCAGTGTCAAATTCCAATCAAAGGGCACAAATTCCTGTCATTCTGGGTCGACCATTCCTGGCTACTGCAAATGCAATCATTAATTGCCGGAATGGATCAATGAGGTTGACTTTTGGTAACATGACACATGAACACAATGTCTTCCACACACAGCCTCATAAAACAAAAGATCAAACATTTGAGGTTAGCTTCATTAATAACAATTGTGAGGAGGAAGTGAAGATCCAAAAGATGAGTCACAATCTTGTGATTCTCTTATCCGAGTACCCTTTCAAACGGGGAAAGTTGATTTGGATATTTTCACTTTCAATAAGCCAACTGAGAGTGTATTTGAACCTCCAATTGATATATCCTTTGAAGACTTGTTTGCTGATGAGATCATGTGTTTAGATGAGTCAACTCGGGGTAAATTAGCTGATTGTCCACTTCCGGATGTTGATTTGAGTTTTGAAGAATTATATGGAGAAGAGCTAAAATTCTTAACATTGGAAGTGATGAGATTCTGAGTGAGAGTGCTGATAAGGACTTTGTTTGTGAACGATGTGGTGGAATGAGTATGAATGAAAATAACAACCAATTGAAACTGAAAACACCTAGGGTTAGAATAATTCAGACCGTTTCCCAATGGAGCTCAAGAAAGAGAACACATTGGAACGATGGGAACGGGCCAGAGGGAAGCGACCAAAAGCCCAGGTGAGAGTTACACTTGTATATTCCTTGTAAATAATTTCTTCCTCTTCCATTTTGTTTCATGCATACATATATCATAATGCATTGAGGACAATGCATGAAATAAGTGTGGGGGAGGGTTTACTAACATAAAGTTTTTAGATTTTCTTTCTTTTACACTTCTTTTAATAAAAAAAAAAAATAAAAATAAAAACTTTTTGAAATAAGAGACAAAGTTTTGTTCTATTTTTAAGAAAATTAAGATGTATCTTAGAAATTAAGAAAGCCTTAATTATGACATCTTAAACATAGTTGAAGTAATAGATCTTGTTTGAAATTATAGACTAAGTAAGTAAAATTGGTGAGATATTTTTATCTTTTACCTTAGATAAATATGCACTTTACACTTACACATTTCTTGGGATGGAGACAAAGACCAAAAATGCCATATAAATAAAAAAAAAAGAAAAAAAAATATATATATATAAATAAAAGATCACTTATTAAGCTGGATAACTATGCCTCAAGAAGCATGGTTACTCACGCCTAACGGTGATCTCACTTATTAAGCTGGATAATTATGCCTCAAGAAGCATGATTATTCACGCCTAACGGTGATAATAAATAATCCCCTTTAGTTTCGTGGCCTTTTCTACTCGAGACCTTAAACCCGAGGGATGTTTTCTCATCTGGTGCCCTAAGACCGTCTGGTTTGGGAGTCATCGGTTAAAGGCTCGTTACAAGGGTAGACTAGAAAGCCTAAACTAAGGGAAGAAAAAAGCATAAAAAAAAGTATATATAAATAAATAAATGGCTTTATGGTTGGAGTTGAAATCCCAGAAATCTTCACTTACACGGTGTGCATACTATCTAGGTTTTATGAAAGATAAAGTATTCAATCCAATTTTGAATTCTTACCTTAATTAAAAACAAGATCTTGCATGGATACTAAGTTTAAGGAAGAATAATTATAGGTGGACTTATGACCTAGGATCACTTATATTTTTGCAAAAATAGTTCGTAAACATGTCTCTTATTCGAAATGCGTTTTCAAAATACTAACATTTGTCTTCTTTCTTTATGGATTTTGTGGGTGTAATCCGCTGAAAACCCTCAGGAGACAACACTCCTCCTCTAGGGTAACCTAGAGGTTTAACGGCTTGTTGCACATGCTCAGTGCAGTCGCGTCACCTGCGAAAGTGGTGTAATAAATTGTTAGTCTAGATTTTCTTTTCTTTGTTTTGCTCGGGACGAGCAAAAGAATAAGTGTGGGGGTGTGATTAGTACACAATATTGCATATTTTACATCATAATCCCCATGCATATTACAAATAAATATGTGATTTTTATTCCTCTTCTCTACATATTTGCAGGTACACACTTAAAGGAGAGTTAGCCAAATAATTACCTTAATTAGCAATAATTAAGGTGATTAATTAAAGATTAAAGATAAAGCCAAATCTCAAACCAGATCCAGAGAGATCCGCGCAACAAACGAAGATTCCAGATATACCACGTGGCTAACAAACTCCCAACTGATCTCCAACAGAAAAATCCGGATCAACGGCCAAGATCAAGCCGCGGATCGCGGCGGATCCGCGGCAGATCTGGGGCCGTTGAGCCCCAGATTTTGCGCCAACCTCCCAGGCTCTCGAAGCTTCTCATTTCTGCTATAAATAGTGCACCTTCACCTGCGAGCAAAGACTGATCAGAGAAGAGAGAGAGATTAGTTCAAAGTTTTGTATTTTGTTAGTTTTTGTTTAGGGTTTGTAGCTCTCTATGATCTTCTTCTCCCTAGATTTCATTGCAAGAGAGAGTTGTAAGAGAGAGAGAGCTTGTATCATCAAGGAGTGACAACTTGGAGCTATACAAGGATTGATCCATTCTCTACTTCTCTACTTGAGCTTGATTCTAGTTTGATTTCTTTCCTTACTTGCTTTGTTTACTTTCTTGCAATTTAATTCATGTTTAGCTTTTCTTTTGTAATGGTGTGTAGCTAATTCTTTCTCCATGTACTAGCTAACCACTACCTTGCTAACATCTAACTCATGGGTGATTGCTTTACTTCATCTTGCAATTTGTATGGTTTTCTCTTCTCCGATGGGTTTCTTTTCATTTCTTGGCAAGTATCTTGTTGTAATTCTCCATATGATTCATTTGTGCCTCACTTGGAGCCTAGTCTTTGAACTAGTGCCTTGATGGAACATGGAGATGGATCACCAATATGCTATTTGTTGTACAACTTCATTATGTCTATTCTTGAATGTTGTATGCCTATTCATTAGCATCCCTTGAGTGTAGCTCTTTTGTTTCCATTATTGAAAGTCTAATTTGTAGGCCGATGACCATCTATGGAGGCTACAAGACAAGTCTAAGAATGAATCCCCATCATCCAAGTGAGAAAGTAATTAGACCAACAAGCAAGACATATCCATGCCAATGAATCAACATGAGGCATGCATCACTATCACGGAGTTTAGTAAGTCTTTAGCAAGGTAGTTAAGGTTAGCTAGTCATGGTTTTCTTTCATTCAAGTTTTCTAAAGTTTTCTTTTCTTTTAGTGTGAATACAACAAACCTCTTCTTGATTTCTTTTCACTTACCACCATGAAAATATCCATACACTCTTTAATTCCTTTCTTTGTGTTTTATTCATTCTTTTGAGCAAGAGAAGAATTCTCGTTTTCTTTTTCTCACGAGTATTGTAACGCTTCTACGCTAGCTCTCCTTGTGGTTCGACTCGGTATAGCATTATGCTATAGCGGAAGATTGGAACAAGGTATATCAATTACATATTCGAAGTGAACAAGAACCAAAGGTGAACTCTAAACATTGAACCATATCTTTTATACCTAGTTCTTGTGCAATTAACTTCACGTACCTTGTTTTTTACCAATCAACAACAAAGAAAAAGAAACAAACAAACAAACAAAAAAAGAAAAATTCTAACCTAAGTTAGGGTAGACCTATGACCTAGACGACTCCTAACTGGTTAGACTGTCCACGGGAGGTAGGGTGCAGACTTTGACCACAAGTTAATCAGCCAGGTCGGGGCAAGAGTGGTGGGAGGTTTTCCGTCAAAGACGTTCCTTAATTAAATAACCACCACTCTTCGGGCTTTCGGCCCTCAATCCCTTTCCTAGACACTGATTTGACAAGAGTCAACTTCCAGCACTGTTCCCCCTTAGGATAATCTCCTATTGAGTCCGAGCTGTCCCTAGGGCCAACATCTACTCAGTTTTAGTTAGGCTTGGGTTAGTGAGTGCTCGGGATCTGATTTTTGGGCTAAGGAAGGGTGATGAAATCCCCACCTTATCTTGTTAATGGGCCCTTAAGATGAATTAGTGTAAGTGTACAAGATATGTAAATAAGATTCACTCAAAGCATCAACCAAGAGATGAGTCCTATTCTACATGTAATGCGAACGTACCTTGCTCCAGCACTCTTCAACAGTAAAAATAAAGGAATTGAAAAGACACGTGCCTAATATGCAAACGTCTAATCAATTTTTATGATTAACAACAAATTTTTTACTGTTGATTTAATTAGCAGTATACAGGTTTATCACAGAACAAAATCAACAAAGCAGTAAACAGTATTTGCAAATTTCAGCAACCTGCAGAAAACTGAGTCAGTAATTCACTGCTACTGCCGCGGATCCGCGGCAATTGCCGTGTTTCTGTGGCAAAGTAGCAGGCTCTGCTGCTCTGCCTTCGAGGGCAGAGGCACAGAGTTGCTATATGTCCACTTCTGCTGCTGTTTTTCTGTTCTCCAAACCTACAAACAGAAAAGAATTAAAAAATTAGTTAATAATTAATTTTTTTTTATTAGAGAAAAACTTACCGTCCCTCCCCGGCAACGGCGCCAATTTGTTGATTGAGATTTCCTGCACACATTTTTTGCGCACATAAATAGTTTGTATACAATCTTCAAACTTACTTTGATATACATAATCATGTGTTTTAAGTTTCGTGTTTTATCAAAACTTATTTTGGTATTGGAATTTATGACAAAAACTATGATATACATATGTTTCATGTATATAGGATTATGCTTCAAAATGTTTAAATATCATGTTTTTGTAATTGGAAGAAGTTTGGACAAAACGTATTTTCTATTCAAAATTCAAGTTTTAGAAAATACAGTTTTTGGTTTTTGGTAAAAATGATAAGTGACAAAAATAGTTCATATTGATTGATATTAGAGCTAAACCTTTTACCACATGTTTATATATCAATGCAAAATGATAAAACTATTTTTGGTGATTTTTATGAGTGTTAAATGATTTTTCATAATATTTTTAAAACTATTTTTCTGTCCTTTCCAGACTTCATCCAGTCGACTAGTCTTCTGACTAGTCGACTTGGCTAGAAGTCGGTCGACCGGGTCGGTCGACCGACGTGCACAAATCTGTGCACGTTTGGCAGTCTTTGGACGGTCGACCGTCCCGGTCGACCGGTCTGAGAGCAGAGCTCTCTGTTTGTTTCGGTCGACCGTAGCCTGCAACGGCTATTTTCTTTGAACTAGCGGTCGACCGGGCCGGTCGGCCGTGCTAGCCGTTTGAACAGTAACGGCTACTTTTCTGAGCTGGTTTATTTTTGTCTTTTTCTCACTTAATTATGTTTAAGTGACATGTTTTGGTTCTAATACTTTCTGATTATCCTTAAATATGTTTTATCTCCTAACCCTAGCCCTCTTCTATAAATAGGGGTGTTTAGGGACAGGTTGGTTACTAGAAAAAATTCTCACAAATTTTCAAAAGTTTAAGGCATTCAAAAGATTTGGTTTCTTGGTTTTTGTGCTGAAATTCTCTCTCATTTTCTGAAGTGTTTTCAAGAATTCTCTGATTTCATTTTCTTTTCTCCTTACACACAAGAGCTTCATTCCTACTCATTAATTCTCTAAGGAACTTTGTAAGGGAAGAGAATTTTGCAAGAGAGAGTTTGTGGTCTTTTGACTACTCAGAGATTACTTGTACTTGAGATTGTGGAGTTGGGTACTCCGGTGTATTTGTGACATCTTTGTGATAGTGGAAGTGGTTGGAATCCTTCTGGGGAAGGCGGGGAAGTAGAGCTGGGTGCTCGAACCTCGATAACAAATCTCCGTGTTTGCGTTTGGTTTACTTACTCTTATTTCTTGCTCTATTTTCATTGCTCTTATTACTTGCTCTCTACATTCATTGCTATATTCACTTGCTTTGTGAGATTGTTGCTTCATAATTTTTAAATTGTGCATTGATTAGCATTATCACCTATTCACCCCCCCTCTAGGTGATTTTCAACATGCTCTAGATACCAATTTAAACTTAATATATGCAACACATAAATATGCATATATAAAACATGTACCAATCATGCATATATAGAAAAGATGTTGAGTTTATATGCATGTTAAACTCTCAAATAATTCTCCCCCATTTTGTCAATCATCAATAAAGGGGTAACAACAAAAGCAAAACAATGAATTTTTCTCCCCCTTATTGTTCGAAACAAATAATCAACAAAGGGGTCAAAAACAATAAAAAACAATGTTCTCCCCCTTTTTGTCTAAAACAAATATCAATAAGGGGTGACATAAAACATGATACCAATAAAAAAATGTCAATTAAGTGCATAAATGATATCAATTGAAAAGAGTATAAAAACATTTTAAGGAATGCCTATATCAAATGATACCAATTGAAATAAAGGTAAACGAGGCATTGAAACAAATTGTTTTAATTGAGATTTGTTTCAAGTTAAACCTGTTTATATGAAAACATATATCAAATGAAAACAAAAATCCTGATACCAATTGAAATTAATCATAACAAATTTTGAATTTCTAAACAAGGATTTTGATACCAATTGTAAATATTTTTCATTTTGAACATATGATACCAATTTGAAATTTTCAATCATAAAGTATGAGACTGGAAATCAAATACTAATTGAAAGATGAAATACAAGTTTTCTCCCTCTTTATGAAATACTAAATGAAACAATGAATAAGCTTGTATATGGATACCAATTGAAAACTAGTCAATTGAAACAAGATAGTCATTATAAAGCAAGCTTTATCATGATCAAAATTTATACTCTAAGATATATGAGTATAATAAGCACAAATAAAAATATATATATGTATGAAAAATTAGATACCAATTGAAATTGATACTCTTTGAAGTACGAGCATACATATAAAAAAAAATATATGAGTATACAAAAATGTCAATATGATACCAATTGAAAGAATCCAATGATACCAATTGAAACAACAATAATATCAAGTGTATATCTCATATTACCTACCACCCATTCATGCACAAGTTTAAAAGATATTCAAGAAGGGTATACATGGCATGGTCTCCCAACCAACCGCCCTTTGAAGGTAGGGTTTTCAAAAAATAGGTCAGAAAATGTAGTTTGTTTGAAAAACTCTACCGAAGCGAAGAACACGAACTAGTTATGGAAAAATT
Organism: Agave tequilana; assembly: GCA_038442645.1. NCBI lineage: Eukaryota > Viridiplantae > Streptophyta > Magnoliopsida > Asparagales > Asparagaceae > Agave > Agave tequilana. The sequence continues at coordinate 32,458 of JAVJIF010013137.1, forward strand.
TGTTAACTAGTACGAAATCCTTCAAGTAAGGAATAAGACAAAATTGTTTTTCATGAAACACATGTAATTCACAAGATCACTAAACACTCAAAATCCATAAAGCCCATATCATACTTATGAAAACAAAATCATGAGAAACCTAATAAAGTGAGTGAACAAGTGTTATGTGACACATATCATCATGAAAATATTCAATTAAGCTCGATTTAAATTCCTTTAAACATGAAACATGAAAATCTAAAATTTTTAATAAAACAAATTATACTTCAATGCATATGTATGTTTTGTCAACACAAAAAGTATACATACATATCCCTAAACACAATTGAGTCTATATATAAAGATTTGCATGAAAAGCAAATGACTCAAGGGGTATACATGTATATCTTAAAGTTTGGCAAAATAGACGTATACATGAAATGAACACAGAAGATCATAAAACATATCCAAAATGAGGAATATAAGTTAGAATGCATGAATCATCAAAACTAGACTATACTAGCACATCTAATGGGTACAAATAAGCATTCAAGCATAAACATATATAAAGATTTATTTGTGGCCCACTATATGAACAAGTATAAATCCTAGTCTTAATGAAAACTAACATCTAAACGTATATTCAAAACATGAGGCATAAAACTAAACATCATAAATATGGTCATCATGTACATGCACATGCATTAGATCTAGGACATACATATTAATTTAAAACAAGGTGAGAATCACAAAGATGGGTCCATGGGTGTCTCAAACTAAACATGCATATCACTAATCTAAATCATAAGGCATAATCATAATGAGCTTTAAAACATGACATGCTATAAATCAACGACATGAAAATCATGTAAATATAAAAGGAGTTAGAGATTGATACAAAAACCGATGAAGGCACCTCTCTAGTTCTCCAAACCAATGGTGGTCCTCTCCACCAAACTCCCCTTGAAAGTGATGCATCCAAATTGTTTTCTTTAAGCACGGAACGCATCCACTTCAAGGCATCGCCACTCTCTCGTGATGTGAGAGCCCACACCTATGTCAAAAATTTTAGGGGTGGTCTTTGGTACCCATTTCCTTTTGGGTCCATGGGGGTTAGTATCTCTCCTAACCCAAACAAGATTATTTGCTAAATTTTCAATATGTAAACGATCATAGCAAAATCTAGCAAGGTGGCCTTTTCGACCACAATGTGTACACTTGTACACATGGGCATACATAGTGTAAAGTTTGTGATCGTGATGAGCATGTGTATGCCGTGATGGGTGTGCATGCAAGGATGAAACTTGTTTCTTGCGAACTAAGGTTTTCAAGCGTGTATGATTTAAAGTACATTGGCTCAAAGTGGAGCCCAAACAATCTACACTTTTCTTCAAATCATTTATATCATTTTCAATAGTAGAAGATAAAGTGGAGCATGCAAAAGATGTGCTAGGTGAAGCTACACTAGCATGGCAAACATGTGAAGACAATTCAATTTTCAAAGATTCATTATTCTTTAAAACAAAATCCAATTCTTTTGTAATGAAATCAATTTCATTTTTCAATGAAAGGTTATCTTTTAAAACAAAATCTAATTTAGAAGATAAAGCTCATTGTTTTTCACAACATCATCACAATCATTTTACTTTTTAAAAATTCTTTTTCCTTTAGTACAAGGTCAAGTTGAGATTTAAGTGAGTCACGTTCACTAGTAATCTCTTCCTTTTCTTGCAAAATCACCTCAAAACTAGAAACAAATCCTTCATTTTTTCTTTTAAATCAAAATGCTTCTTTTTCAAAAGGTCATGTTTTTGCAAAAAAATTTCAAGCTTTGAAGCAAGTTCAACATTTAAGTTTTGAACTTCTAAACATCCATAGCAATATGAGATAGAGCTATCATCTAGTAGAGAATCCGATTGTACCTCAAGGGTGTCTTTCCCTTGGACCATGAGGCAATGCTCGTCGAACTTGTTTCTCCTAGATCTTCTCAACTTGTTGATATTCCTTGGTAGCTCGGGAGAAGTCAATATGCTCCAAACTGCAAAAGCCGAGTCATAATGAGCAAACACATGTAAAAGATCTTCATTAAGATATTCTTTAAGTGTCTTAAGTGCTAATGCATTTGCTTTTTTATGCTTGCTAGCATTAGGGTAGGATTCTTGAGTAGTGGCTTGATAAACTAGATGTCCTAGGCTTTTTAAATGACTACTCATCTTGGCCTTCCAAAGATCATGTCTAGAGAAATCAAACATAGGAGGGCTATCTATGAGTGCAAACTAAATGTGTGCAAATGAAAAATGAAAATGAAGATTAGCAAACCAAGATCTCACTCCTAGGTGGTTAAACCTAATATCAGGAGAGTAGGCTCTGATACCAATTGAAAATCACCTAGAGGGGGGTGAATAGGTGATAATGCTAATCTAATGAACTTAATACGGAATTTAAAAACTAATTGCAATTAACAAGAGATGCACACTCAAACAGACCAAGCAAATAATTATGAATGAACAATATGAATTGATGCAAGGCACAATATAGAGAGAGAGAGAGAGAGAGTAAGAGCTAAGGGATCAAGCGCAAACAACAAGATATGTTTCGAGGTTCGAGCACCCAGCTCTACATCCCCGCCTTCACACAGAAGGATTTCAACTCCACTAGCTTGTCCACAAAGGACTCCCAAAAAGGGAACCTCCACCGAGAATTTGGGGCAATAACAATTACAAGGAGTACCCAACTTCTCTCTTTACAAACACAACCTCCTCCTTGAGGCACAACACCAAGCCAACAAACAATCACCTCACAACTTGAGGGATTAGAACAAAACTTACACAAGGATCACCTCACACCTTGAGGGATACAACCCACTTGCACAACCTCCTCAACACAATGAGGGAAAGGCACAAAGCCAAGCTAAGATAGGGTTTACAACTTGGTGATCAAAAGACCACAAACAATCTCTTTTCCCACACAAAGATCCTATAGAATAAGATAGTAGATGTAGCTCAAGTGTGGAGAAAACCAAAGGAATGGAAATAAAAAACTCAAAGAAAATCCTTGGGAAAAACTAGAAACCAAGATGAAGAAGTTGAATCAAACACTTTTCCCAAAAACCCTTTTCTTTGATTTTCCAAACCCTAGCAAAAACACCAAATAGATTGTTCAATTTAAAGCCCAAAAACTTCTTTTGATTGTTGTGAAAACACTGGAGAGTCAGGAAAAATTAACACTAAAAATCTTTTAAAAAACCTCTTTCCAATGGGGTATTTATAGCCCCCAAAAAATTATAGCCGTTGGCAGCAGAAACTGCCAAAAATGAACTACCAGTTGACCGGTTGGTCGACCGGCCAACGGTCACATTTGGCCGCTGGCAGCTACCGCTCGACCGGGTGGTCGACCGTCCCCAGAACCAGAGAGCAACGGCTCTCTGGCCGGTCGACCGCTCGGTCGACCGGGAGAAACCCGAGAGCAACCTGCTCTCAGTCCGTCGACCGTGCGGTCGACCGGCCTATTGGGCAGCCAGCGTGCACGTATCCATGCACGTCAGTCGACCGCTACGGGCGACCGGCTTCTTGGTACGGTCGACTGTCCGGTCGACCGACCTAGCATGGCAGAGGCAGTTCTGGTAAGAAAAATATGTTATTTTAATCCTAAAAATTCTCATAAATCTTGTAAAAATACACAAAAATAGTTTTATCATTTTATTTTGAAATATAAACTTGTGATAAAAATTTCATCACAAATAACAAACATTTTGAAACATTTTTGTGTCTTATCATTTTTACCAAAAATCAAAAACTGTATTTTCTAAAACTTGAATTTTTGAATTAAAATACATTTTGTCCAAAACTCATCTAAATACAAAAACATGATATTAAACAACTTTTAGGCATGATGAATATGGATGTAATCCAATATTCATGAAACAATATAAATATCCATCTTTTTGACTTTAATCCAAAAATTATGTTTTGTTAAAAATACCAAAACACTAAACTCATGAAATAGACTATCAAACTAAGTTTGTCTAAGAAGTTGAAGCATGCATGTATATAGAACAAATCTAATATACATTAAGCCATGTAAACTTGTTTTGAATTTATCTATTCATGAAAACCAAGATCGGTTACACCAATCAAACCAAAAACCAAAACGGAAACATGAAACATGTGTGTTGTGAACTTGAGCATATCATACTATTCTAATCTTTACAAATGGATCTAAAACTCAAACTAAACTAGGTACCGATGTCTTCTTGTAGAGCGCCGTCTTCAAGCCGACTCAACCAAAAGTCCTAAACTCCGAGCTTGACTCCAACGAGTGCTGTATATGATCTTGATGCTCGGGCTCTGGAAACTCATCGTGAAAGCTTCCAAACCATCTTGTTGAAGGTAATCACCAACTAATATCTTGGTTTATGATCTGTAACTAAAATCACAAGATTATTAGTACACATAACTACATGAGTTAATTGATTGTTATACATATTTGCATATTTTACCACTTCCATACTATGCATATTGTAAATAAAATGTGATTTTTAACCCCTTTTCTCTCTATTTTTACAGGTCCACAACTGAAAAGAGAAAAAGTCCATTAATCACTTTAATTAGCAATAATTATAGAGATTAAATCCATAAGCCCAAAAGAGCCCAATATTTGAATTTGGAATCAGTTGAGATCCGCGCGCCAATTGGATCTTCCAGAAGGCCACGTGGATAACCACCTAACAACCAAATCACGACAGAAAATCTGGGCTCAACGGCCCAGATTTTGCCGCCAAAACTGGGGATTTCCCGCGTATCTGCGGCGGTTTGGAGGCAGTTGGAGCACGGATTTTGCGCCAACGGCCAGGGCTCTAGATCCTTCTCATGGATGGCTATAATAGAGGACCAGGGTCTGTGCGAAAGAGCAGAGAAGAGAGAGAAGAGAGAGAAGAAAATAGGGGAAATTCTTGTATTTTGTTATTCTCCTAGGTTTTTAGTCTTCATCTTCTTCCTCCTAGAGATTTTGACAAAGTGAGAGAGAGAGTGCTGTTTGAAAGCTTGTATCAAGAAAGTGACATTCTTGTAGGCAAGGATTTATCAAAAGAGCTCCATTCATCTCTTTGCAATCTCTAATATGCTTTACTTTACTTTGCTTTAATTTCTTGTTTTCATTCTAGTGTTATTTCATTTGCTTTAGTTCTATTGCTTTACATCATGAATAGTTGCTTTGTTTCTAGTATAATGGATAGCTAAATCTCTATTGCATGGCTAGCTAAGAACTTACCTAGCTAACTTCTATCTCTTTGGATGATGCTTGTCTTTATACTTGCATTGTGATATTTCTTTTACTTACCAAGGAAGTAGAGTTGCTTTCCCTTGGCAATTGCTTGTTCATACTCCATATGACTCATATGTGCTTCATTTAGAGCCTTGTCTAGAACAAGTGCCTTTGATGGAACATGGAGATGGATCACCTACATATGCTACTTGTAAGAACAACTTCTCTACTTCAAGCTAATTTGTTGTTATGTCTTGAATGTTTGAATGAATGTTGATTCTTCGAACTTAGCATCTTTGAGTACCTATCCTAGAGTTCATCATTGAACATCTATCTAGAGAGCCAATGAATTCATATGAGGCTTCAAGCTAAGAACAAGAGAACACTCATCTCCATAACGGTAAAACACTTGAACAAACAAGCAAGTTATTCCTATTGCCAATGAATCAACATGAGGCAATATAGCATCACCATTGAGTTTAGTAAGTTAGCAATGAGGTAAAGTTAGCTAGCCATGTATTTTCTTATCCAAAGTTTTCCAACACTTTCTTTACTAGCTTATCTTTCTTTGCAACACACTTCATCCAAGTTCTTTTGATTTCTTTTTCCATAATGCACAAATCCATCACTTCTTTTCATGTTGCTTCTTGCATTTGTGTAAATACATAGAAGACATTTCGTTTTTTTCATTTCTTCATTCCATACCGTAACGCTTCTATCGCTAGCTCTCCCGGAGAATCGACCCGGTATAGCCATTGCTATAGCTGAGATTGGAAAGGGTATATTGATCTTTGAATACATTTGTGGAGAAAACGAGCACCAAGGTTAACTCTAAACCTTTCTTCTTTAATTGAATACTTGTGTAATAACTCTACATTACTCTTTCCCAATCAAATTTTTGGCGCCGTTGCCGGGGAGAGCAACGGTATTTGAATTCAAGTGAAGAATTAAACGAATACTCTTCTCTGTTGCAGGTACAGGTTGAAGAAACAGCAAATCTTGCATTGTAGAAACATATAAGTGGACCTGGGCCTCTGCTCTCGAAAGCAGAGACCAGGATCCCTCTGAATTGTCGCAAATTCTGGGCTTTTGCCGCAGGATTGCGGCAGGGAGGAGTTGACTACTGACCACTTTTCTGCAGGGCTTGCTTCTCTGCAAAATACAGCTGCTGCAATATTTTAAATCTTGTTTGCTTCACCTGATAACTGCTAATCAACAGTAAAAAATTTGTTGCAAGTTAAAAAATTGTTTAGACATTTGCATACTAGGCACGTGTTTTTCAATTCCTTTACATTTACTGTTGAAGAGTGCTGGAGACAAGGTACATAAGCATAGCATATAGACTAGGACTCACTCTTTGTTTGATTTAATTAAGCTTTGAGTGAACCTTGTTTGTTGATATCGTACACTTGCACAAATAAACTTTAAGGGCATCACCCATTAAAAAGATAAGGTGGGGATTTTATCACCCTTTCCTTAGCCCACAAATCATTTTCCCACGCACTCACAATCCTAAGCTTCTAATTAAAAATTGCTAGACGTTGGCCCTAGGGACATCCGGACTCACTTAGGAGATTATCCTAAGGGGGAAAAGTGTTGGAAAGTGACTTTTGTAAAATCTGTGTCTAGGAAAGGGGTTGAGGGCCGAAAGCCCGAAGGTTGTTGGTTACTTAATTAAGGAACGTCTCTGACGGAAAACCTCCCACCAACCTTACCCTTCCCTGGCTGATTTGCTTATAGTCAAAGTCTACACCGAACCTCCTGTGGACGATCTAAAGTTAGGAGTCGTCTAGGTCCAGGAAACCTAGAAAGCTTGGATTGATTTTTTCTTTTTTCTTGATTGTTATTTTTTTCATTTTCCGCCTGTGTGAAAGGTGCACGTTGATTGTGTAATTGTATGCAAGAGTGGTATCGAGATCCGAATTCTGCTAGGCTTGTAAGAACTTCTACACTGCCACATACACCACCACTCGACAGAATCATGACCGCCAACGTTTCGTTGCAAGATAAGTTCTATCCGATTCGCACATCACTTCCATCGTGCATTCTCCTCCCAAACACTAATGGAAATAACTTTGAGTTGAAGCCCCAGTTCATAAACACACTTCCACGATTCCATGGCCTTAAATCTGAGGATGCGTACTTCTTCATCCGAGAGTTTGAAGAAGTATGCCTTATGATGGGAATTTCCCAGTTAACCGAGGATGCTGTCAGACTTAGGTTTATACCTTTTGCACTTAAGGATATCGCTAAGAAGTGGCTTTATAATCTCCCAGTCAGTTCAATTTCTTCTTGGGATGATTTCGTTAAGGTCTTTCTTAAAAAGTTTTATCCTATCCATAAGACAGCCCTTATGAGGAAGAATATAATGCAATTCAAACAAGAAGCCAATGAACCATTTTGGAAGTACTTTGAGCGCTTCAAAGACCTAGTAGCCCTTTGTCCCCATCACGGTATAGAAAAATGGCGCCAGTGCCAGATTATCTATGATGGGCTTGATTATCAGACTAAGACGCTCCTTGAAACCATGTGTCAAGGAGAATTCTTAAAGAAGGATGAAGATCAGGGTTGGGATCTTTTTGAGGCATTAGCTGAAAAGACAGTCCAGTGGGAATCATGTACTGAGAAATCTGCACCCACAACTTTCAGAACTGGTTTACATTCCATAGAATCCTCAATAGCTGCAGAAGCTAAGATAACTCAGTTAATGAAGAGGATTGAGTTGCTAGAGTCCAGGGAAAACTCTGCTGTGAATCAGGTCAACCCATCTGTTGTTAATCCGGGTTGTACCTACTGCCATGATCTGAATCATCTGTTTGAGGAGTGTCCAGTTTATCAAACTCAAATGTTTCAGGAGAGTATGAATGCCGCGTACACCAGACCCACTTACAATCCTTACTCCAAAACCTATAATCTGGGATGGCGAAACCATCCGAATTTCTCTTGGAGTCAGTCTGGCCCTGAGCAGCCGAGACAACCATTTTCACAACAATACCCTGCTCAGTCTCATCCACAGACTTACCACTAGAACCCACCAAATGTTCATTCATACCAGAGCCCACCAAGATTCCAGTCATATCAAAATCCTGTGCCATATCAAGGAAATTTTCTGCCCCAATTTCAGCATCATCCACCACCCAATCCTTCAGACAAAAGAATTTCTGATTTGGAGAAAATGATAGAGACCTTATCTAAGAACCAAGCTTCAATGATGAACAATCAGCAGCAGGACATGAACAAATTGCAAATTCAAATAGGGCAGTTGGCTAACTCTTTGACTGAAAGACAAAAAGGAATGCTACCTAGCCAACCTGTGCCCAATCCCAAAGCCCATTTTCCTCTGCACGAAGTTGAAGACTTGGGACCCAGCCAATGCCAAGCCATTCAAATCCTTAGATCTGGAAAGCATGTAGATAACAAGGTTTCAAATCAGTCTCCCAAATCTGTGTCACCACCTTCTGTTCCAGTACAACCCATGCAAGATAGTCCTTCATCAAGCACACAACCATCCACTTCTCAGTCAAAAGGAAAAGAGAAAGTTGATGAGCAAACATATAAGCCTGTTGTCCCATTCCCAAATAGGCTTACAAATCATAAGATGAATGCTCACATGGAGAAGATAAGAGAGATATTCAACCAAGTACAAATCAATGTCCCTCTCTTAGATGCCATTCAACAAGTCCCATCCTACGCCAAGTTTTTGAAAGAAATGTGTACTAAAAAGAGAAAAGCAAATGTCCCTAAAAAAGTCTTTTTGGCTTCCAACATAAGTGAACTGCTCAATGGTCCGATCCCTGTGAAGTACAAAGATCCAGGGAGCCCTACCATTTCTTGTATCATAGGGCAGACCACCATAAATAGGGCTTTGCTAGACTTGGGTGCGAGCATCAATCTTCTCCCCTTTTCCATATATCAGCAGTTAGGGTTAGGCAACCTTCGTCCAACCCAGATGACTATACAATTGGCTGACCGCTCTGTAAAGATTCCAAAGGGGGAAATTACAGATGTTTTGATACGGGTCGGGGAATTCATATACCCCGTGGACTTTGTTGTTCTTGAAACACAGCCCGTACAAAATCACAGAGCGCAAACACCCGTCATTCTCGGACGTCCTTTCTTAGCCACAGCGAATGCAATAATCAATTGTAGAAATGGATCGATGCGGTTAACGTTCGGAGATATGACGAAAGAGGTGAATGTCTTCCATCTGGGGAAGCAGCCAAGGGATGTGGACAATGATTCTTTCGAAGTGAACTTGATTGAGGGATTGACCAGTGAACATGTGGACGAGGTGGAGTATGAGTCTGAAGAGGAGTTTGAGTTGGAGTCGGATGACTTCAACCTGGATTAGATTGTTGGATCAAATGTTGAACGGACAACTAATTCCACCCCTATTCTTCCCTTGCACCATGAGCAACCTGTGATAGATCCGGCACCTTCTTCTGAGCTTAAGGCTCTTCCCGATCATCTCAAGTACAAATACTTGGATGAGAAGGAATCCTTTCCTGTAATAATTGCATCCAATCTTACTGAACAACAAGAAGAGGACCTTCTGACTGTGTTAAGGGAAAATAGAGAGGCCATTGGTTGGACCATGGCTGATATCAAGGGGATTAGTCCTTCCATTGTCCAACATAGAATTCACTTGACGGAAGATGCCAAGCCTAAACGAGACCCACAGCGTAGACTTAACCCCATTATGCAAGAAGCTGTTAGATCTGAGATTTTGAAACTATTAGACAATGGGATTATCTATCCCATATCTGATAGTCAATGGGTAAGTCCAGTTCATGCTGTGCCTAAGAAAGCTGGATTTACGGTGGTGGAAAATGAGAATAAAGAATTAATACAAACACGTCTTCCAACGAAGATTCGAGTTTGTATTGATTACAGGAAGTTGAATACCGTCACACGTAAAGACCACTTTCCACTTCCATTTATTGATCAAATGCTGGAGAGATTGGCGGGACACGAGTACTATTGTTTCCTGGATAGATATTCAGGATATAATCAGATCCCAATTGCTCCCGAGGACCAAGATAAGACTACCTTCACCTGTCCCTTTGGAACATTTGCTTACCGAAGGATGCCCTTCGGTCTTTGCAATGCTCCTGCAACTTTTCAACGTTGCATGTTGAGCCTCTTTTCGGACATGGTGGAGAAATTTTTGGAAATTTTTATGGATGATTTTTCGATCTATGGGGATTCCTTTGAGCAATGCTTGTACCATTTAAAGTTGGTGTTACAACGCTGTATGGAGAAAAATTTGACACTTAACTGGGAAAAGTGTCATTTTATGGTCAAGCAAGGAATCGTGCTTGGGCATAAGGTATCAAGAATAGGAATCGAGGTAGACAAGTCCAAAGTGGAAGTCATAACAAAGCTCACTGAACCGACGTGCTTAAAGGACATTAGATCATTCTTAGGGCACGCCGGTTTCTATAGGCGATTTATTCAAGGGTTTAGCAACATTGCAAGACCCTTGACAAATCTCTTAGGAAAGGATGTACCCTTCATCTTTGATGAGGAATGTCAAAAATCATGGAAGGAGCTTAAAAGTAGACTTGTCTCTGCACCGATCATATCTGCACCAGATTGGACCAAGCCTTTTGAGATTATGTGTGATGCCTCTGACTTTGCTATAGGCGCTGTTTTAGGGCAGCGTATTGATAATAGGCAACACGTAATCTATTATGCTAGCAGAACGCTGAATGATGCCCAACTCAATTACACAACTACTGAAAAGGAATTTTAGCGGTTGTCTTTGCGTTGGAGAAATTTCGTCAATATCTTCTAGGGTCCAGAACTGTTATTTTCACTGATCACTCTGCCCTAAAATATTTGATGCAAAAGAAGGATGCTAAGGCAAGACTGATTCGATGGATACTTCTTTTGCAAGAGTTTGATTTGGAGATTAAAGATAAAAAGGGCGTTGAGAACGTGGTAGCTGATCATTTGTCGAGAATCCCAAATGCACCTGAGGAGAATATACCGATTAATGATGATTTTCCCGACGAGCACATTTTTGAGATATGTGGAGAGCCCTGGTATGCTGATATAGTGAATTACCTTGCTACCAGGCAAATAACTTCTCATTGGTCAGGACAAGAAAAACACCGTTTTCTGCGCCAAATGCGGTTCTTCTTTTGGGATGAACCATATTTATTCAAATACTGTCCTGACCAAATCATACGTAGATGCCTTCCTGAGGATGAACATTAGAACATTTTGACATTCTGTCACAAGTTAGCTTGCGGTGGACATTTTGGTCCACGGAAAACTGCTGAGAAAGTGCTTCAGAGTGGATTCTACTGGCCCACTCTCTTTAAGGATGCATATAATTTCTGCAAGCTTTATGATAAGTGACAAATGACGGGTCGTATCACACAAAGAGACATGATGCCCCTTACACCCATCTTGGAAGTCGAAATTTTCGACCTCTGGGGCATCGATTTTATGGGACCCTTTCCTCTGTCCTACGGTAACCAATACATTTTGGTAGCCGTAGATTATGTTTCCAAGTGGGCTGAAGCAATTCCAACACGGACGAATGACAACCATGTTGTCATTAAGTTTTTAAGAGAAAACATCATCTCTCGCTTTGGAGCCCCCCGTGCGATAATAAGCGATAATGGGAGTCATTTCTGCAATAGGGCTTTTGAAGCTTTGATGCGAAAATACTCTATTACTCACAAATTGTCCACGGCTTATCATCCTCAAACCAATGGGCAAGTTGAAGTCACGAATAGATAGATAAAACTCATTTTGGAGAAAACTGTAGGACAGAACCGTAAGGATTGGTCCATCAAACTCACTGATGCCTTATGGGCATACAGGACCGCTTACAAGACTGTCCTTGGTATGTCTCCATATCGAGTTGTATTTGGTAAACCTTGTCACTTGCCTGTTGAATTAGAACACCGAGCTATGTGGGCTTTAAAGCAGCTGAACTTGGATTTGGATAAAGCCAGTGTTCTACGGAAGTTGCAGTTATCTGAGCTTGAAGAGCTGAGAAACGAGGTATATGACAATGCTCGGATCACTAAACACAGAACCAAGCTTTTTCACGATAAATCCATTCACCGAAAGATTTTTGTCGTAGGACAAAAGGTTCTGTTGTACAATTCACGACTCTACCTTTTCCCTGGTAAATTGAGAACCAGGTGGTCAGGACCATTCATTGTTCAAAATGTCTTCTCCCATGGTGCAATCGAGATTCTTGACCCGAATAATGGTAACAAATTTACTGTGAACGGTCAACGTCTTAAGCCATTCTTTACCACTGATCCTGTGTCACACGAAGTTCATAAATTGGGTCTTTGTGACCCAGTTTATTTGTGACAATTCCATCTGTATAGTTTCCCGTGTATTTTTCTGAATATCATTTTGGGACCACACTTGTAAATAATTTTCTTTTACAATTTTTGTAAATAATAAATAAGTAAAAAAAATTAGGGATTTTTGTTTCACATTCCTAGGATTTTCTCTTCCCTAGGATTCCTTTCATTTCCAAACTCTTTTGACCTAGGGTTGTAAATATACCTTTAACCTAGGGATAAATTTGGAAATCCCATTTTTACCTACCCCTATAAATACTCTCCTTACCAACTCTTTCTCCCTCAAACGCAGATTTCCTTTCAGATCTGAGAACCTTCATCAAGAGCCGACCTCTGCCAACTTTTCCCTTCGCCAGACTCCTCTGTTCTGCCGCAAAAACCCACTTCCAGCCGCAGATCCACCGCACTCCGGCCACCTCTGGCGCCCAGAAAAATTCTGCCTAGCTGATTTCTACTTCCAGTGGCAGATCTAGAGCAACTCTTCCAAATTCTGTCTCGGGTGCTTTCTGCACAACTGTTTTGGTTTTCCCCCCACGATCTCCAGGGGTGGTTTGCATTTTCCTATCTCAAATCCTTTGCTTTACATTCCATTAGCATATATGGCACCGAATTTGTATGTGGAAAGGGATTTTTCTATACTTTTGAATGAAAGTAGGGGGTATGGGCACATTTTTGTGGATAGAATACATGCTTGGAATTGGTACTCTTTGGTCTATGATAACAATGAGCACGATGCATACTATTGCCCTGATCTTGTTACTACCTTTTACAATTCAATTGATCAAGCATCTGTGAATCATGACACATACCAATTTGTATCTCACATGCCATTCGGTGATATCTTTGTCACCATCCCACTTATTGCTGAAATCACTAATGTCCCCAGTCATTCCCACCATACCGACCCCTTGCCATTGGTAGATTATATGCCCCTCATGGGGGTCCGTTGTACAATTCAAGACCGTGGGCTCAAAGCCAACACGACCTTTCGAAATGTTCATTGCATTGGACGTTGGGTCCAACGCAACATTTTTGGGATTGAGCACCAATCTTCCTTTAACAGACCCGTGTTACAGGTAATCCATGATTTAATGATACATAACCACACAGTCTGTTTGAATCGGGCCATCTTCCGTGCCATTCTTGACAATTCCTCCCGCACTCGGGGTGCAAAGAATTCCCATGCTATCTTAATCACACGTCTGTGTAAACAATTCATCTCAGATGCTGTCTTTAATACATTTGACCAAGTGCTTGCTACTGTAGAGAGACCCACAAGCTCATATAATGGTTGCTTGCACGCACTTTGGACACCTATTGCTCAGCCTGAAAATGAACCTGTGGAGCTTGATTCGGAGGAGAGTTTAGAAGAAATTGATGAGCCTCAATTTTGGAGGCAGGAACCCCCTACTGATTCACGAGCCTTCATGTCCACTATCTGGAAAGGCATGAAGAAGATTTTCAAGGGGCAGGTCCGGCTTAGGAAAAGGGTAGAGGAGCAATCCTCTCGGCTACATAGTATGGAGGTCGCGTTGAGAAGATCACAGTCGGCTGGACCTAGCTCCACCGCGGGTCCTAAACAACAGAGGGAGTAGTTTTGTCCTTTACCTATTTCATGCATCATTTCATATTGCATGCATTGGGGACAATGCATGAGATAGGTATGGGGGGGTAGATACTAACATAGGATTTTTCATTTTTTTTTTAGGCCTTTTATTTTTTAGGATTTTCACTTTCTTTTTTGGTTTTACTTTTTACCTTTCTTTATAGATTTTTCACTTTCTTTTTAGATTTTACTTTTCCTTTTAGAAAAATAAAAAATAAATAAAAAAATATAAAAAAAAAGAAGAAATTCTTTGATCCATGTTTAAAGAATCAAATTTGAAATTTAGGGATTAAGAAAGCTCTAAATTAAGATTTCTAATTATAAGTTGAAAAGAGGAGTTTTGTTAGATTTTTAGGTTAAGTAATAAAGGATTAGAAAAATTACTAGATTTTAATTCTTTCTTTAGATATAAACATTAAACATATTGAAGGATTAATCAAAGACTTTGTGATTTTATTTACACATATATATAATAAAAAAATAGAAAAAAAAGATGTACATAAATAAATAATAATTACTTAGCCACTGACTAAGCTGGTTAGCTGTGCCTCAAGAAGCATTGCCGATCACGCCTAAAGGTGGTTAAGTCCTTAAATTCCTTCGTGGCCTTTTTTACTCGAGACCTTAAACCCGAGGGATGTTTTCTCATCTGGTGCCCTAAGAACGTCTGGTTTGGGAGTCATCGGTTAAAGGCTCGCTACAAGGGTAAACTAGAAAGCCTAAGGATGCTAAGGAAATGTAAATAAATAAACATTGTAAATAAATAAAAAAAATATTATATATATTAGTAAATAAATAAACTTAGTCTAAGAAAGATCCTTCATATTTATAGATATATATATCCTAGGATTGATGCAAAATCCGGTTTTTGATCTTTTCCCTAAAATCTTAACCTAAGCTGAAAACAAAACTCCAAATAGACACTTATAAGAAGAATGAAAAGTTTAGAGTAACCTGAAACCTATAGATTAAGTTAGAATCTTTAAAACATGGATCAAAAATTTCACTAACCCTTTTATTTTTCTTTATGGATTTTGTGGGTGCAATCCGCTGAAAACCCTCAGGAGACAACACTCCTCCTCTAGGGTAACCTAGAGGTTTAACGGCTTGTTGCACGTGCTCAGTGCAATCGTGTCACCTACGAAAGTGGTGTAATAAATTAGTTAGGATTTTATTTTTCTTTCTTTTTCTGTCTTTTTTGCTCGAGGACGAGCAAAAGCTAGGTATGGGGGTGTGATTGTTATACATAATTGCATATTTTACCACTTCCATACTATGCATATTGTAAATAAAATGTGATTTTTAACCCCTTTTCTCTCTATTTTTACAGGTCCACAACTGAAAAGAGAAAAAGTCCATTAATCACTTTAATTAGCAATAATTAAAGAGATTAAATCCATAAGCCCAAAAGAGCCCAAGATTTGAATTTGGATTCAGTTGAGATCCGCGCGCCAATTGGATCTTCTAGAAGGCCACGTGGATAACCACCTAACAACCAAATCACAACAGAAAATCTGGGCTCAACGGCCCAGATTTTGCCGCCAAAACTGGGGATTTCCCGCGTATCTGCGGCGGTTTCGAGGCAGTTGGAGCCCGGATTTTGCGCCAACGACCAGGGCTCTAGATCCTTCTCATGGATGGCTATAAATAGAGGACCAGGGACTGTGCGAAAGAGCAGAGAAGAGAGAGAAGAGAGAGAAGAAAATAGGGAAAATTCTTGTATTTTGTTATTCTCCTAGGTTTTTAGTCTTCATCTTCTTCCTCCTAGAGATTTTGACAAAGTGAGAGAGAGAGTACTGTTTGAAAGCTTGTATCAAGAAAGTGACATTCTTGTAGGCAAGGATTTATCAAAAGAGCTCCATTCATCTCTTTGCAATCTCTAGTATGCTTTACTTTACTTTGCTTTAATTTCTTGTTTTCATTCTAGTGTTATTTCATTTGCTTTAGTTCTATTGCTTTACATCATGAATAGTTGCTTTGTTTCTAGTATAATGGATAGCTAAATCTCTATTGCATGGCTAGCTAAGAACTTACCTAGCTAACTTCTATCTCTTTGGATGATGCTTGTCTTTATACTTGCATTGTGATATTTCTTTTACTTACCAAGGAAGTAGAGTTGCTTTCCCTTGGCAATTGCTTGTTCATACTCCATATGACTCATGTGTGCCTCATTTAGAGCCTTGTCTAGAACAAGTGCCTTTGATGGAACATGGAGATGGATCACCTACATATGCTACTTGTAAGAATAACTTCTCTACTTCAAGCTAATTTGTTGTTATGTCTTGAATGTTTGAATGAATGTTGATTCTTCGAACTTAGCATCTTTGAGTACCTATCCTAGAGTTCATCATTGAACATCTATCTAGAGAGCCAATGAATTCATATGAGGCTTCAAGCTAAGAACAAGAGAACACTCATCTCCATAACGGTAAAACACTTGAACAAACAAGCAAGTTATTCCTATTGCCAATGAATCAACATGAGGCAATATAGCATCACCATTGAGTTTAGTAAGTTAGCAATGAGGTAAAGTTAGCTAGCCATGTATTTTCTTATCCAAAGTTTCCAACACTTTCTTTACTAGCTTTTCTTTCTTTGCAACACACTTCATCCAAGTTCTTTTGATTTCTTTTTCCATAATGCACAAATCCATCACTTCTTTTCATGTTGCTTCTTGCATTTGTGTAAGTACATAGAAGACATTTCGTTTTTTTCATTTCTTCATTCCATACCGTAACGCTTCTATCGCTAGCTCTCCCGGAGAATCGACCCGGTATAGCCATTGCTATAGCGGAGATTGGAAAGGGTATATTGATCTTTGAATACATTTGTGGAGAAAACGAGCACCAAGGTTAACTCTAAACCTTTCTTCTTTAATTGAATACTTGTGTAATAACTCTACATTACTCTTTCCCAATCATTAATCATCATCAAAACTAGAGTGGAAGGCCTTTGGGCCAATAAGGTCCTGTATCGACTTGGTCCTTTCCGGGGGTAGTTCCTTTGAGTTTGCCTGGATGCTTCTCGAGAATCAAATCGAGAACATCAGTCACACTGGGAGTCCTTCACAAGCTAAGGCGTACCTAGTGCTGGTCAAATAGCTAGGGAGCCACCTAAAGGAGCTAAAGATCCTAGAGAATGCTGGCTCAATGGATGAGGCTCGGTCAAACTGAGTAAGCTCCACGCCGCTCAAGAATACGAGCGAAAAGAGATAGTGGAGCAAATGGCTGAGAAGCCCGCCATCTCTAGCACTTCGAAGCCGATTACCAAAGACTGGTTAACGATTCAAAGGAATCCGAAGTCATCATCCTAAGTGTAGAGCAAGTTATCACCACTACTCAGATTACTATTGCTAGGGCGCAAGCCTTGATTGAAGTCAACGAGCAGAAACTTATTGCTGCCACAAAAAAGGCTAAAAGAGTCGAAGGCTGCCAAGAAGCTAGTCTAAGAGGATCTTGCTGCTCACTCCTCCAGGTTGGAGTCTCTTCAGACACAACTGGCTATGAAGAAATTTTTTGTCTGAAGAAGAGTTGCGGGCCTAAGCTTTGGTGGAAACTGAAAGGGCACGTCAGCACGAGATGCATCGCCTCTAGGAATAATTCCATTCTTTGGCGAAGCAAGATTATTATCCTTCTTCTCCTTTTTGTATCGTCCCATTTTTTTTGTAACACTTCATTTGTCGAATAAGAGTGTTTGTGTTACTTTTATCATTTTTAAGTCAAATAATAAAAGTTCTCAAATTTTGTCTTGTCTTTATCCTTTCAAACTCTTTTACTACTTGGATGAACTCAGTTTTCATAGTCATGCTCCTTGATTGTTTGTAAAAACGCAGCCTTTAGTCATTTTGATAGGGTATAACCATGAATAATAAACTCAAGCAGTACTGAGTTCATGATTGAGACGCGGCTTTCATCTGCAGTGGAGACGCGATTTTGGGCTCCTCAAGAATGACGCGCGGGTCTCAGCTAGTTAGTAGGGAGCGGCTCTGACTCAATAGAGATGTGATGATCCCTTGAGAGGGCGCACCCTTGAAGCACGATCGTGCATTCTTGATAAAGGAGACACGACCTTCAGGTCCATGAAAGGACGCGGACTTTACGGCACAGCCTTCAAGTCTTGTGAATGAATGTGAACTCAGGACGCAACCCTTAATAGTCATGGAGGGTGGTCCCAGCTTGCTGAGGAGACGCGACTCTGAACCACTTCAGGAGACGCAGTTGTGGCCTCTTCAGCAGGAATGAAAGGAACGCAGCCCTCGGGTCTATGAAAGGTCGCGGACTTGTGAACACGACCTTTGAGTCTGCGCACGACGCAGCTTCCTAAGCATCACATACAGTCCGTCTTAAAGATCTTGTTGGATCTTTTAATGCCAAGTCGGCGTTGACGATTGGGGACTTGTGTCCTTCGATGTTTCCCGAAGTGGCAATCCATGCGTCAGCTCCTTATTGGACTTGATGTTCGTACGGGAATTAAGGCTGATGGCTTTGATTTTTATGCCATTAATTGTAAGCCTTATGCTTGCCTATAAATAGACCTTACCCCCTTAACAGTCCATTATTTAGACTATTTCCTTTGAGAGCATGCGCTCTGAGAGTCTTCGTCTCGATTTGTCTAGCTTCCCTTCAAGGGGATGTGTTTCAATGAACAACAAGAACTCAAAGCTTTCATGCCTTCTGAATTCAAAGTTTTCATGCTTTACTTTAATCTTCTCAAAAATTATCATTGTCAAGTGATTTCAAGATCAAAAAAGCATCGCTTTAAGTGCTTTTACGGCTACGCCTTTATGAATATAGTTCAACTTCTAGAGAATCTTCCCCAGGTAGGAACCATTTGTCGCTATGAAATACTCAGTCCTACTGAGTTTTTATTTTCCTGTCCATTGAAGAAATTCGATCTCTTGATCTTCTCTTGAAGTCTGATTGATGCATCTGTGTTCGATAGTCACGTCTTTCAGACTTCTTGATAAAGCGTGAGCTGACTGACTTTTAATTCTAAGTCACAAGTCCTTTAACGCGAGTGTGACAAACTCTATACTTGGATCTTGAAACAAGTCCTTTAACACGAGTGTGACAAACTCTGTACTTGGATCTTGAAACACGAGCTTTGTACATAAAGCTCACATTTGAGGTTCTTGACTTAAAGAATTCTAATTCTTTTAAGACCTCTGGACTTGACTGTAGCAACCCCTATATTTCAAACGCGGTTGTGGCAAACTCTGCGTCTGGGCTACCTCGCTTCTTATATCTTGGACGTGGGTCTAAAATCAGACCGCGTTCATATCTGCACTGGTCAACTCCGCGTCTGAAGTTCACAACTTCAATCGCATCTGCCCTTCAGCTTTTCATTTCCTGCCTTAATAGAATTTTAACTTTTTGGTTTTTTGCTTCTTGCAGGTTCTGATAGCTTCAGTCAGTCTTCTGCGTCTTTGCTGGGCTCTTGGGAGAATATTTCAACCAGCCAGCTTGTTCGATTGGCGAGCACTCGAGGAATCAAAGCTCCTGTTCATGGGCAAGGAGGCTTCGCGTGATTAATGATACCCGTCAAATCCTTATTGGACATCACGCATCGACAATGTCCCGGGTTTGTCATGGTCACAGTGGGTATGGTGGTGGGTATGGTCCTCTTGCAGGTCACGGGAAAGAGGACATCACCAGTAAGGCCTCGGATCCTCCCTTCATCAATCTTACCCCCAGAGTGACATTGACGAAAAACTCATGCTCATTGGATGACTTTCTGGTAGTGGAGATGCTCATTAAGCGAAGGATTATGACCCACACCAGTTGGTCGGGTGGAATCAGAATGTTCCTCTGCATTTTGACCTCGAGAAACACCATTGTTCTCGGTTAGTGATGAGCTTCTTCAATGTTTACATCATGCATCATGATGTGACCAGCATCCGATTGTCTCAACACTGATCAACTGTGACATGATTCAGTGGAAGAATAGAGGAACCTTTCTTTGGTGCTCTTCCAAATATCTTGTATTTGGAGCAGTGTAGATGTCTTGAGGAGTGAGTGCGACCTTTCGTTGAGAGAGAGACTTCTTTGTACTCCTTTATTATAACACACAATCTTATTGTATAAGAGAGCATCTTGTATCACTTTTATATGTTTGAATATCAATAAAAGTGACACTTTTTCTTATCTTCTGATACGTCTTGAATTCCTTTTTTTGCGTTGAAAATCAGGCACATAAAAGTAAGAACTCTTGACTTGTTAGAAATGCGATAATTAACTTAACAAGTCAAAGTTGAGAAAAATTCTGTTTCAGGAATTTAAGGTTACTGTCAGAGGTGTGATATTAACTTAACAGAAATGTAAGCTAGAGGTGTGATATTAACTTGGGTCAACGGGAGTTTCAGCTTCATTTGGAAGACTGAAAACATCACTGTCATAGGCGCAATGTTAAACTTTACAGTGAAGGCAATGCTAGAGGTGTAATTTTGAACTTGGCATTGGTCATCTCGACTTCGATAGAGAAGTTCGAGGGAAAGTTATTGTCATAGGTGTATTGTTGAACTTAACAATGAACTGGACGCTAGAGGTATGATGCTAAACTTAGCATCGCTCATCTCAGCTTCCATGTGGAAGCCTGAAGAAAAGTGACGGTTAGAGATTTAATATTGAACTTGGCAGCAACTTAATCACTGTTAGAGGTGTAGTGTTAAACTTAACAGTTATTTGTCAGAGGTGTAATATTAACTTGACAAGAATTGGTTTGCAATAGGAGCAATTTTGAGGACTTGTCATTCTATTGATGAGACACAAGTGAAATTTTGAATGTCAGAGGTTTAATTTTAACTTGACAAGAATTAGTTTGCGATAGGAGCAATTTGAAATACTTGCGACTCCATGTAGAGGAGAGAGAAGTGAAGTTTGCACTCGTTAGGGACTATTGAAATTTTTCATTATCAGAGATGTAGTGTTAACATAGCAATGATTGCATTTGTGGACCTACCACTCTATGGAAGAGAATTGGTAGGATATCTTGGGTGAAAAGTAAAATGAACTGTCAGAAGTTTAATATTATTGTGACAATCGTTGATTTCCTAGGACATGGGAGATTCACCGTTAGAGGTGCAGTATTAACCTAACAGCGAGGATTTTTAATGAGTTTTGTTGTTAGAGGTTTAATATTAACTTGATAGAATCCACTGGGGATCGGGAAGTTTGACTTGTCGGAGGTTTATTGTTAACGTGACAAGTCCCAGCTCATTTTGTTGGAGAAATGAACATAGGTGTTTTTGTGGTCCTACCACTCTGTGGGTGAGAATTGGTAGGGGATTTTGGAGGAGAGGATGGGACCAAGTCCCTTAGGATTTTTAGCAAAACCTCAGGTATCAACGAATTTGGTGTGCCTTTACCAACTACCATTTGAGTTGGGCTAGCCATTCTATTCCCCTCAGCATGATGAGTTGTCGAAAACTTATGTTGAACTTAAAAGCCAAGATTTTCCTCTATCCTTAGTCGTCGTAGGCATCGGATGTCAATAGAAGAGTAACTAAGCTAAAACTGAAGTTTTGCATTTTATTTCTTCTTCAAATTTTACATCATGCATAATGATGTAACCAGCGCTTGATCAGCTTGACAATGATTGACCGTGATGTGATCCAGTGGAGGAAAGAAGCTTTCCCTGGATCTGGAGTTTCGATCAGAGGTGTAGTATTAACCTGATCAGGAGAAGAATGCTATCAAGGATAGTATTTCTTCAAGAACTTGTCATTAATTGGCATCATAATCGTATCACCGTCTGAGGTTATAAGGCGATATGTTCCATTTGAGTTGACCGACTCTACTACAAATGGTCCTTCCCATTTTGGCTAGAATTTTCCTTTGGTTTTATGCGTCATCACTATAGGTCTTCTGACAGCTAAGACAAGGTTGCCTTTCTTGAAAGTTCACTCCTTGACTTTCTTGTTGAAGGCTCTGGTAATTTAAGCTTGATAGAGCTCGATTTGCTATTGAGCTTGTAGGCGTTTATCATCCAAAGCCTCCAGCTCTTAGAGTCGCAGTCGACGCTTCTCCTCATTTGTCATCTCTACCGTCAAGGTGACGCGTAGA
Organism: Agave tequilana; assembly: GCA_038442645.1. Lineage (NCBI taxonomy): Eukaryota > Viridiplantae > Streptophyta > Magnoliopsida > Asparagales > Asparagaceae > Agave > Agave tequilana. The sequence continues at coordinate 54,702 of JAVJIF010013137.1, forward strand.
GATGGAATATGGATATCCAGTGGTAGTACGGCTTCACACCCATATACCAAAGAGAATGGTGTAGCCTTCGTTGGGGTTCGAACCGTCGTGCGTAGGCCCATAAACATTCACCAACTTATCGTCCCAGTCACGTTGGCTTTTTTAGATGAATTTCTTGAGAAGCTTTCTAATAGTCTTATTGAAAGCTTCTGCAAGTATGCCATTGAAGACATACTCTGGATCCTGAACTTGTTGTAGAACATCTGAAAAGCCTGGCTGACGAACTGGGGCCTATTATCATGAACAATTCGTCGTGATACACCAAAGCGGTATATGACAGGATGTATAACGAATTTGACCACGTCAGATGTTTTTGCCTCCCTCAAGGGAATAGTTTCAGCCCGTTTAGAGAAGTAATCGGTTATAGTAAAGATGAACCGATGTCCTTTGGATGAAGGTGGGCTGATAGGGCCGACCACGTCCATTCCCCACATCTCAAATAGCCAGGTTGAGGTTGTAGAGTGAAGATATCCTGGTACTTGATTGATGAAGTCACCATGGACTTGGCAGGCGTGACATCATTTAGCGTAAGTGATGGCGTCCGGGATCATCTTGGACCAATAATATCCCATTCTTTGGAGTTGATTTCCAAGCTTCGGATTAGGCTGATGAGCTCCGCACAAGCCGTCATGCGCTTCTTTGAGTACTTCACGTGCCTCCTTTTGTGACAGACAGCGGAGGAGGATTCCCTCATGCGATCGCGATACAGTGTTCGCGTGATCGCATTATAGTAGAATTTGGGGCTTTCCTTCTAATGGCAGCCGCTTCTTTAAGATCCTAAGGCAGGATGTCATACAATGCATAGTCGATGTACTGGAATCACCAATTCCTGATTTTCGGATCTATTGAAGTCTCTAAAGCTTCTTTGGCTTGACAGTGTCCTGTCAGTTTTTGGTGATCTTCAAAAGCGATTCTTGGGCAATACAGGTCGTTCCTATAGACAAGTATTTTCTCTATTACTCTAGCTGGAAGGGCTAAAGAAGCAGCGAGAGATGCTCTCTCGCCAGTGCATCTGCATGTGCATTTTGCTGGCGAGGCACATGATCGATGAAAAAGTTTCTAAATTTCTCGGCCATGTGAATAGTTGTGTTGTAATAGGGTACTAAGTTTTCATGTCTAACTTCGTACTCCTCACGAACTTGGTTAACGATGAGTTTAGAGTACCGTATGCTTTGAGATTTTTAACGCCAATCTCATTGGAGATTTGCATTCCAATCAAGAGGGCATTGTATTCCGCTACATTGTTGGAGCATGGCTCGGTTAATAAGAATGCATGAGGGATCACGTAGTTCTATGGGGAGACTAGCACTACCCTCACTCCTGCTACGACATGCCATCGTGGGCCCATTCTTGATGCACCATCGAAGAAGAGCTTCCACACCTGTCCTTCGATAGACGTCTGGGTCAGACAAACTTTAGCAACCTCGTCTGGGAGATCCTCATAAAGTTCGGTCGCTCTCGGATCTAGATGTTCAGCCAGGAAATCTGCCATCGCTTGTCCCTTCACGTCTTTTTGTGGTAGAAAGTGCATCTCATATTGGGAAAGCAATATGACCCATTTTGCCAATCGACCATTTAGTGACGATGTCTTCGTCATGAGTAACCTCAAAGGGTTGACTTTTGATATGACATTTATAGTCTGGCTGTAATACCCCGTTCCCGGAATACGTACTTAGTTGCGTATTCAGATTTTCAATCGTATTTTTCGATTTGTTTTCCTGTATTTATTCTGTATTATAAATTCCTTGTATGATTGTTTTGTCTTGGAATTTGATTCGTGGATTCGGAGTCAGCCCTAGTCTGAACCGAAGACCCGATTATAGTATATTATTCGATTTGGCCTTTCCGGTGATTAGATTTGACCGATTTCAGTTTCAAATATTATTTTCCAATATATTAGATTTTCTGTGATTTTCTGGATTTTTCTTGGATTAAATTGAATTTCTTCAAAACCGGTGTCGGCCAGTGCCGCTGACCGATTCCCGGATTTTAATTCTCAAACTGTTTGGAATTTCATGATGGTCCTTTAGACTTTATCTTTTATAATTACATTTCCTACTTAAATACTTTTTCTGAGAATTTTATGATTTTATGAAAATTCCGTCGGAGTCGGTAGGTAACTGATTCCGGGATTTTTAGTTTTAAAACTATAAAGTATTTCTTAAAAAGGATTTCACTATGAGTCTTCATATATTATTATTGATTTTTGGGTAAATTTGCGAGTCGTTCCGAGATACTTGAATTTCGGGCGATTCCGGTATTTTCCGAATTGTTTTCCGTATTCTTGACTTGAACCCGAGTCTCTGTATTTTCAACAGTTTCATTCTGAGCCCAAGAGAAAATATCTTCTCCCTTATATTTCTTTTCTTTTTTCCTTTTCCTTTATTTCTTTTCTCCACAACCACAAGTTTTTCCATTTTTCAAAAAAACTAATCTTTTCCAAAAATTCCAACTCCACACACTTCCTCACCTACTTCCTCATTAAATGCCCATCTTTTTCTCTCTCTCCCATGGCCGGCCAAGTGTGGCCAAAGGAGACACCTCACCTCCCCTTTTTGCAATAAAGCCCATCTCTTCTATCTAAATTACACCTCCTTCACAAAATCAAATCCCTATTTAAACTTCCCTTTACATTTCTACTTCCTTTTTTCACTCTCTTCACCATCTAACCTTCACCAAGAACCCTAATCTCCACCATCTTCTTCAACTCCACCACCACCAACTTCAAGGGCATCACCTAGGTCTTCACCTCCACCTCAACAACAACTCTTGGATTGGGATCGTCTCCTTCTTCGTCGATTTCATCACGGTGGATCAATTTGACGACCACAAACTTCCCGGACTCGTAGAGCTTCAATCAAGCCTTTCCAAGTGAGTATTTTTACTCACAAAGACTTGTTCTATTCCTAGTATACTTGTATCTCCATATCTTGTGTTCACATGTCATAAAAATCACATTTTTAGTCATCAAGAACAATCACCAAATTCTGTTCTGTAATCTGCTTCCCGACCATGATTAGTCGACTTGACCTAGAACCTAGTCGACTAGAAACCCTTAGCTGAAACGTAGCCTTTTCTGATTACACAGTTTTAGTCGACTAGTCCCTATTACCAGTCGACTAGAGATGCCTAGTCGACTACTATTTTTACCCTAGTCGACTTACCTCTTCCTGAATCAAACCCTAACTCTCTGTATCACAGATTTAGTCGACTTAAGTGTCTGTTAGTCGACTTGACCCTTCTATTAGTCGACTACCCCTCCTAACCTAGTTGACTAACATTTCCTGAATCAGAAACCCAACTCTCTGTTACACAGTTTTAGTCGACTAGACCCTACTGTTAGTCGACTAACCCTTCTAATAGTCGACTATTCCCTTGACCTTAGTCGACTAACTTAGGCTGTTTGTTATAGTTAATTACTTTCTTAACTTTGGATCTTATACCTGGTTCATGTACTTCATGACTTGTACTTCATGACCTATTACTTGATGTGTATCACCTCTTGTCGCTTCACATTTCTATGTTTATGTATTGCCAAACATTTGCTTGTTTCATTATGATGCTTGTACCATGCATGTGATGTTCTTGCTTCTTTATTGAATACCATGCGTGGCGGACCCTTCGAGGTCGTCGAACTCTGCATTGTCCCTATGTTTCCACTTGTCTTGCCATAATTCAGAACTATCAGTTTCATGTTTCCTTTTAACACATGTATATCACCTGACCTCCAATGTGTTATCACTTGACCACCTGGCATGCCACTACTTGGCAAAACCCTATTGTTATAACATGACTGACCCGGACTATATCGATCTCTTTCTATGTTTGGTTGTTTGCAATATCACCACTTGTCATGCTATCACTTCACACCCAGCATGACATACTTGACTTTATGATTATTATGTTTACGGGAACCCTGTCCTATTGTTATTATTGTTATGGAACTAAGTGCCACACCATACTCGGTGGGGGCCACCTCTAGAATCCATTCCCACAGAGCAAAGTGCCACATTGAACAAAGTGCCACACCACACGGTGGGGGCCACCTCTTGAATCTGTGGGGGCCACCTCTTGAATCTGTTGGGCTATTCCTATCATGACCGTTTATTCCCGTAAACTAATAATTATGTTAATAAGCTACAACTTGTATGGGGAATGGGAGGAAGTGATGGATGCCGGAATGATATCTTGCTTATAGTGATGGGATATAAAAGTATATATATATATATATATATATATATATATATATATATATATATATATATATATATATATATATATATATATATACTGGCGGTAAGTGTTATGATATTACTGTTAGGGGGACTTTGGGCCTCCAAAGCCGGTTCCAGGTGTATGGAAACCACTATAAGAAGTTCTATCAGTTCTCCATCTACTTCCGTTAACAAACCTCGGATAGCTTATATATGGATGTATGTGTGATGGGATGTACACCCGGGCACATACCTAGATATATGGGTCAGACGAATAATAATAATAATAGAGACCTGTTATGTTATGACTCCTAGTCTACTCGTTATGTCATGATTCCAGTGATGATTCCTGTTTTGATGTTTGCTACGATTCTCATCATTCTTGTTATATATTCCCGTTTTGACTGTCATATGATTTGCAACTCTGATTCTATATGCTTGGGATTTCTGTGGCATGAGACAAAGGTATATATATGAGGGTTTCCTTGTTTGGATTATCCCCTCGATGTATTAGTCTCATGGGACCGTGACTTAAGCATATACAATCACTTTTGCCTGTAATCAGCCTTACTTTGCATTTCCTGTTTCATGATTATGCTATACCTGTTCTTGTATATCACTCTTGTGTTCTAACCCCTATTCTTGTCTCTTAGCCACTTGGCACATAGCCGGTTTATTGTTGGGAGGTCCTGACTCCCTTGGATTTGTATGTTCAGGTCTTGAAGCTTGGATTGCAGTGGAGCTGTCCACAGTAGATCAAGCTTTTCCTTGTAAGCTGGCAGCCTAGTTCCAGTTCTTTCGTGCCAGACTCCTCTTTTGACTCACGGGATCTTCACCCTTCTCGTGAGCATTTTGTGTTTATCTTGTATATTCTACTTTTGGACTAGTATGTGATAAAAGACATATGTAATATGTAATGTTTATCATAAACTGTGATGACTTTGTATATGTACCTTTTATGTTGGCATGTGTATGTATACCACGCTTTGTGTTGTACTCTGATTCCTTGCTTGTACTTTTATGCTTAGCGTATATACGTGGGGGCACTTTCTGACCTACGTATATACGTTGCAGTGACGTCCCCGTATCCGTGGAATCGGGGCGTTACAGGTTGGTATCAGAGCTTAGGCTCTCCCACCTATGGTACAATCAAGCGGCAAATTCTAGTAATTTGCTAATGCCAACTACAATGTACAAAGTCATCTAGTCCTTCTTGATTATCTAGTTCTTCTTGGTTCCTTCCTTCATATCCTGAAATCCTTCCATTTTTTCCATCACTTTCCAGTCATTCTTCATCAACTAGGCATGGATAGAAGATCGGTCGTAGCAACTCTGGACCAGCATCGAATGGAGCAGCGGGAGAGAATGTGGATATACTGAGGGTTGTCCAGATGATGATGGAGAACCAGCAGCAGCAGACAGAACTTCTCCGGCAAGAGTTAGCAGCACCTAAGGGACAAAGGCCGGGGAATATATCGGATTTCAGAAGACTGCAGCCAGCCATATTCACGGGTGGGGAGAAACCCTTGGATGCTGAGCAATGGCTGACAGACACATCAGACTTGTTGAATGCAGCCCGTGTCCCAGAGGAAAACCAAGTGGAGGTTGCCAAGATTCAATTGAAGGATATAGCTAGAACTTGGTGGCTAGCTGAGGAGGCAAGATTGGAGAAGCCTGTCACTTGGGACACATTCTCCATGAGTTTCTACAGCAGATTCTTCCCTGTCACAGCTCAGAAAGACATGGAAGAGCAGTTCATCAGACTTCAGCAACGGGATAGGTCCGTGGATGAGTATGCCGCAGAATTTCTCCGACTTAGCCGCTTTGCCCCGTATATGGTGACGGATGAGGAGAAGCGGGCAAGCAGATTCCAGCAGGGCCTACAGATGGACATACAAGTATTCTTGATGCCCCAACAGCTGAAGACCTATTCAGAAGTTCTCACCATAGCTCGAGAAGTAGAGCGTGGACTGGAGAAGAAGAAAGTGAACCAGATGGGGAACCAGGCCAAGAAGAGGCCTTTTGGGTTGATGGATGAGGAGGATGCAGATAGGGCAACCCATGGCCCGATGATGAAGAGACCATTCCAACCTCCTCTGTCTCAGATTGTATGCAACTTCTGCCACAGGCCCGGACATTATAAGAGAGATTGTCGAGTGGCCAAGGGATTATGTTTAGTGTGCGGGTCAGGGAGTCATATGCTAAGGGATTGCCCACACAGGAAGTTTGGACATGTGGTGGCACCAGTCAGACCAGCACTTCCAGCCCCAGCACTTCCAGCACCGCCATTGAGGAGGAATCCAGGACCCGTTGACCCGAGAGCCCCATTTCCACCTCAACAATATAATCATCAGCAGAGGGGAATGAGGACTAGATCAGATCAGAGTAGAGGCCAAGGTTACATCATGGCAGCAGAGGCGCCAGACGATACAGCAGAGTGTGAAGACCAGTATCCAGATCAGGAGCCTTAGGGATATCATGGTAACCCCTACCCCATATCTTGCATTTGAGTTGATTATCATTCTAAATGTTTTTCTCTTGTCATTCTTTCATTTTCCATCCTGATCCTTCCTATATTCATCTTATTCCCTGTTTTGGTTTTATGAGCCCTTTATTCCAGCCTTTGTCCCCTTTGTGTTCATTTCACCCCTTAATGAAATTGCGAGGACGCAATTTTTTGTATGGTGGGTGGATTGTAATACCCCGTTCCCGGAATACGTACTTAGTTGCGTATTCAGATTTTCGATCGTATTTTTCGATTTGTTTTCCTGTATTTATTCTGTATTATGAATTCCTTGTATGATTGTTTTGTCTTGGAATTTGATTCGTGGATTCGGAGTCAGCCCTAGTCTGAACCGAAGACCCGATTATAGTATATTATTCGATTTGGCCTTTCCGGTGATTAGATTTGACCGATTTCAGTTTCAAATATTATTTTCCAATATATTAGATTTTCTGTGATTTTCTAGATTTTTCTTGGATTAAATTGAATTTCTTCAAAACCGGTGTCGGCCAGTGCCGCTGACCGATTCCCGGATTTTTAATTCTCAAACTGTTTAGAATTTCATGATGGTCCTTTAGACTTTATCTTTTAGAATTACATTTCCTACTTAAATACTTTTTCTGTAAATTTTATGATTTTATGAAAATTCCGTCGGAGTCGGTAGGTAACTGATTCCGGGATTTTTAGTTTTAAAACTATAAAGTATTTCTTAAAAAGGATTTCACTATGAGTCTTCATATATTATTATTGATTTTTGGGTAAATTTGCGAGTCGTTCCGAGATACTTGAATTTCGGGCGATTCCGGTATTTTCCGAATTGTTTTCCGTATTCTTGACTTGAACCCGAGTCTCTGTATTTTCAACAGTTTCATTCTGAGCCCAAGAGAAAATATCTTCTCCCTTATATTTCTTTTCTTTTTCCTTTTCCTTTATTTCTTTTCTCCACAACCACAAGTTTTTCCATTTTTCAAAAAAACTAATCTTTTCCAAAAATTCCAACTCCACACACTTCCTCACCTACTTCCTCATTAAATGCCCATCTTTTTCTCTCTCTCCCATGGCCGGCCAAGTGTGGCCAAAGGAGACACCTCACCTCCCCTTTTTGCAATAAAGCCCATCTCTTCTATCTAAATTACACCTCCTTCACAAAATCAAATCCCTATTTAAACTTCCCTTTACATTTCTACTTCCTTTTTTCACTCTCTTCACCATCTAACCTTCACCAAGAACCCTAATCTCCACCATCTTCTTCAACTCCACCACCACCAACTTCAAGGGCATCACCTAGGTCTTCACCTCCACCTCAACAACAACTCTTGGATTGGGATCGTCTCCTTCTTCGTCGATTTCATCACGGTGGATCAATTTGACGACCATAAACTTCCCGGACTCGTAGAGCTTCAATCAAGCCTTTCCAAGTGAGTATTTTTACTCACCAAGACTTGTTCTATTCCTAGTATACTTGTATCTCCATATCTTGTGTTCACATGTCATAAAAATCACATTTTTAGTCATCAAGAACAATCACCAAATTCTGTTCTGTAATCTGCTTCCGACCATGATTAGTCGACTTGACCTAGAACCTAGTCGACTAGAAACCCTTAGCTGAAACGTAGCCTTTTCTGATTACACAGTTTTAGTCGACTAGTCCCTATTACCAGTCGACTAGAGATGCCTAGTCGACTACTATTTTTACCCTAGTCGACTTACCTCTTCCTGAATCAAACCCTAACTCTCTGTATCACAGATTTAGTCGACTTAAGTGTCTGTTAGTCGACTTGACCCTTCTATTAGTCGACTACCCTCCTAACCTAGTCGACTAACATTTCCTGAATCAGAAACCCAACTCTCTGTTACACAGTTTTAGTCGACTAGACCCTACTGTTAGTCGACTAACCCTTCTAATAGTCGACTATTCCCTTGACCTTAGTCGACTAACTTAGGCTGTTTGTTATAGTTAATTACTTTCTTAACTTTGGATCTTATACCTGGTTCATGTACTTCATGACCTATTACTTGATGTGTATCACCTCTTGTCGCTTCACATTTCTATGTTTATGTATTGCCAAACATTTGCTTGTTTCATTATGATGCTTGTACCATGCATGTGATGTTCTTGCTTCTTTATTGAATACCATGCGTGGCGGACCCTTCGAGGTCGTCGAACTCTGCATTGTCCCTATGTTTCCACTTGTCTTGCCATAATTCAGAACTATCAGTTTCATGTTTCCTTTTAACACATGTATATCACCTGACCTCCAATGTGTTATCACTTGACCACCTGGCATGCCACTACTTGGCAAAACCCTATTGTTATAACATGACTGACCCGGACTATATCGATCTCTTTCTATGTTTGGTTGTTTGCAATATCACCACTTGTCATGCTATCACTTCACACCCAGCATGACATACTTGACTTTATGATTATTATGTTTACGGGAACCCTGTCCTATTGTTATTATTGTTATGGAACTAAGTGCCACACCATACTCGGTGGGGGCCACCTCTAGAATCCATTCCCACAGAGCAAAGTGCCACATTGAACAAAGTGCCACACCACACGGTGGGGGCCACCTCTTGAATCTGTGGGGGCCACCTCTTGAATCTGTTGGGCTATTCCTATCATGACCGTTTATTCCCGTAAACTAATAATTATGTTAATAAGCTACAACTTGTATGGGGAATGGGAGGAAGTGATGGATGCCGGAATGATATCTTGCTTATAGTGATGGGATATAAAAGTATATATATATATATATATATATATATATATATATATATATATATATATATATATATATATATAATATATATATATATACTGGCGGTAAGTGTTATGATATTACTGTTAGGGGGACTTTGGGCCTCCAAAGCCGGTTCCAGGTGTATGGAAACCACTATAAGAAGTTCTATCAGTTCTCCATCTACTTCCGTTAACAAATCTCGGATAGCTTATATATGGATGTATGTGTGATGGGATGTACACCCGGGCACATACCTAGATATATGGGTCAGACGAATAATAATAATAATAGAGACCTGTTATGTTATGACTCCTAGTCTACTCGTTATGTCATGATTCCAGTGATGATTCCTGTTTTGATGTTTGCTACGATTCTCATCATTCTTGTTATATATTCCCGTTTTGACTGTCATATGATTTGCAACTCTGATTCTATATGCTTGGGATTTCTGTGGCATGAGACAAAGGTATATATATGAGGGTTTCCTTGTTTGGATTATCCCCTCGATGTATTAGTCTCATGGGACCGTGACTTAAGCATATACAATCACTTTTGCCTGTAATCAGCCTTACTTTGCATTTCCTGTTTCATGATTATGCTATACCTGTTCTTGTATATCACTCTTATGTTCTAACCCCTATTCTTGTCTCTTAGCCACTTGGCACATAGCCGGTTCATTGTTGGGAGGTCCTGACTCCCTTGGATTTGTATGTTCAGGTCTTGAAGCTTGGATTGCAGTGGAGCTGTCCACAGTAGATCAAGCTTTTCCTTGTAAGCTGGCAGCCTAGTTCCAGTTCTTTCGTGCCAGACTCCTCTTTTGACTCACGGGATCTTCACCCTTCTCGTGAGCATTTTGTGTTTATCTTGTATATTCTACTTTTGGACTAGTATGTGATAAAAGACATATGTAATATGTAATGTTTATCATAAACTGTGATGACTTTGTATATGTACCTTTTATGTTGGCATGTGTATGTATACCACGCTTTGTGTTGTACTCTGATTCCTTGCTTGTACTTTTATGCTTAGCGTATATACGTGGGGCACTTTCTGACCTACGTATATACGTTGCAGTGACGTCCCCGTATCCGTGGAATCGGGGCGTTACACTGGCCCACCAAGTAGTGTCGTATTTTCTGGACGGCGAACACCAACGCCAAACATACCTTTTTAATTGGGTTATATTGATGTTCGGCTCCGATCATGGTTCTACTCAGATAGTAGATTTCCTGCTCGTGTCCCTGATCATTATTCCGGGCTAGTAAAGCTCCTAAGGAATGATCCATCATTCGAACATATATCAGGAAAGGTTTTCCTGAAACCGAAGCTGTAAGGACGGGTGGTTGCATGAGGTATCATTTGAATCCTCGAATGCTTTTGGCAAGCATCGTCCTAAATGAATGAGACGCCCTTCTTCATTAATTTGGTGAAGGGTTGGCATCTTCTGGAGAGATTTAAGATAAACCTCCAGACATACGCTAGTCGCCCTAGCAATCCACTAAGCTCCCTGAGATTCCTCGGGGGTTGCATCTCTTGGATAGCACGGACTTTTTCTGAGTCTAAGTGAATTCTTTTGGATGTCACCACGAACCCTAGGAATTTACTGCTGGCTACCCCCAGAAAAGATTTGGTGGGGTTCATCTTCAACTGATGTGCCTGCATGATCTCAAAAACCGTCTTCAGATCTGCGATGTGGTCGCCCTTGGTGCAGCTTTTCACTGCAATATCTTCGACATAGCATTCCACTATTTACACATGTGTTCGTGAAAAATTGCATTCATATCTCTCTGATATATTGCCCCTGCATTCTTTAGTCCAAAGGGCATGACAGTATAGCAAGATACCCCCAAGGTGTCCTGAAAGAAGTATGCTTTTCATCATCAGGGTACATCTTGATTTGATTGTACCTTGAGAATCCATCCATAAAGGACATTTGTTCAAACCTACACGTATTGTCGATCATCACATCCGTGATTGGGAGAGGGAATTCATCTTTGGGACAGGCCTCATTCAGATCGTGAAAATCGATGCAAATCTGGATCTTCCCATTTTTCTTGGTAACAGGGACGATATTGGTTACCCAATCGGGGTGTTGTTCCTCCCTGATGAAGCCGGGGTCTATAAGCTTTTTGACTTCCAACTGGATGGCTTCCATTATTTTTGGATGGAATCGTCGCTGCTACTGTTTGACTGGTTTCACGTCCGAATTGATGTTGAGGTGATGCATAGCCACTCAAGGATCAAGCCCAGGCATGTCCTCATAATTTCAAGTGAAAATATCTATATACTCTCGTACAAGAGTTATTAGATCTTCCTTCTCAGAGGGTGATAGGCTTTCGCTTATAAAGATGAGCTTAGGATTAGCCTCATCTCCCAGATTGATCTGCGTGACCTTACTTCCGTGGGTGGTTTATGTTGTCCGAAGCGAATATACCAGAGAGTGTTTAGGTGTTTGATCCAAGGATCTGTATCAGACTGGATCATTTCTTCATCCCGTCTTCTAGGTACTTATTGAAACTATGTTTACTGAAAGTTCTTCGAGGATGTTGCCGACACTAATACCGACTCCCACGATGACGTGCCCGACGAGTAATTGTAGTATAATGACTCTTCAGACTCAGAGGCTGATGGTATCAGAGTTGACATATAGCTCAATCCCTTTCGGAATGAAAGATCAAAGTATTATTTTTCTTCCTTTGCTGAAGTTCAAACCAGGACCATTTGTTAGATCATACCCCATGCTCCCTATCATTCTGAGTACATTTGGCTCATAATGAGAGAATTAAAGGGTTCGTTCTCACTTTTTGAATCTTCACGAGACATCAATTCAGACTTAATTCTTCTGAAAAGAATTAGTTTTTGGCTTTTACGACTTGCTGGGACCATGAAAATTGAGTCTTGCGCATCACTGACATCTTGGTACGTTTTGAGGGATGACTTCATTGGTACATGAAATGATGTCAGAGCATCCATTACCGACCAGGGGTCATTATCCACCTCGGTACTAGTGTCTGATGGCACTGAATCAGAAGTAAACACAGGAAAGTAAGCCAAATTCAACTCTTTATTAATATACCACTCGCCTACATCATCGACGGTGTTATTAACATTGAGCTTATTAATGCTCGTTACAAGTGGATTTAATTCCCACATGCACTCTTCTTCCACCTCTGGCTCAGTGTCAGCTTCTTTAGGAGGGAGTCTGTGAAATAGTTTCTACCCCCTTGAACGGATGCCTTTCGGCAATCAACATTCAGACTTTCCCACTTCCGTCAATGTAGTTCATGACTTGATAGAGAGTGGAGGGGACGATGAAATTATGATGGATCCACGGTCGTCGGAGCAACAAATTGTACGAAGTGTCCGCATCGATTACATAGCACATCACTTCAGATCTTAGGTCGCCAATTTGACATTTGAGCTTGATCTTCCCCATTGGGCGCGTACCGTTGGCATTGAAACCTTAGATGGTAGTTTGGGTAGCACTCAATCGGTGGGTGGGGATCCCTAAGTGCTGCATGACCCGGCGAGGCATGATACTCAATGCAGTCCTGGATTTACCTGAATACGGCTCACTTCAGACGATCTAATGTAATCTGTGAAGTACAGGGGCCGATCATGTTTCCCCTTAACCTGCATGTCATCTGACATGAAGGTGATGCAGAGGGCATTGTGAGAGGCATGGAGGCAGTCCTCTTCATCTTTCTCCTACGGTCCAGCCGGGATCTGGACCATGAAGACCTCAGCATCAGTTAGGGCTTCCCTAAGAGCTTCTCTTGTTGACTTTGATAGTCTCAGGAGCTCGTAAAGGGTGATCCTGGCTGGGATATTATCCAGTTGGGTCAAGACATCAAAGCGGTAAGGTGTTAAGATCCTTCCGCGTTGTTCTTTAGGAGAGCCTTGGAGAACCGAAGCTCTTTCTGCTTCTCCACAAGTTGCTTTGCGGAGGGCTTGACTGGCTCTGCGGTAGATTTAGGAGGGCTTTCCCCCATCTCATCGTACTTTTTTAAATACAGCTGACCCAAACGAGTTTCTGTCATGAGCGATTTATTGAGCTCTGCGGCAAGGACGATTATTTTCTCTTCCGAATCGGTTAGTGAGGGAACATCGGTTTCTGCTTCCCAGGAAGAAGCGCACGCCACATTACAAGATGAAAATTTTGCTTGCCTTTGGACCTTCTGTTGGTAACAGTAGTCCACTGTTGGCCATCTACAAGGTCAGGATGAACCCACATAATTTCTCCTTGAGGTGTAGGGATAGGTACAAAACCTTTCTCCTGCTAGTGATGCGGTTCTGTATTGATCATTTTTAGTCCCCTTTCAGGATGGAAACTACTCCGACTGGTGTTGGAGGCTGGTTTCCAAACTAAAAAATGATGTCATACTAGCCGTCACGTTCTTCTGCTCTGGACGGAGCTTTAGCACTTTTGTATTAATCAGAGCTTGAAGAATATCTTTGAAGACATAAATGCTCTTGGTGGGGTGCCCTAGCATCCTATGATACAGGCAATAGTTAGGATTGTCGGACTTGTTGACTTCCTCAGGACGTCTAACTTCAGGAAGCTTCAATCTGTTGCTCTTGTTGAGCAACTTGAACAATGAATCGACGCGTTCATCCTTGAAAGCATACTGCTTGTTGGCGCGTGACTGACTTGAAGAACCTCCCCCTCTGACTGGCTGAGATTTCATAGGGGATTTTGTCTCTATCACCAATGTATCCTTTCTTTTTGATTGAAAACATATTTCTGGCGCGCGCCTTGTCAACTTTTCGGGTCTGGGCTTGTTTTCTTCCGCCCTCACCCTGGCGATAATTTCTTCAGCCTGTTCACGTTGCTGTACCAACTGCTTCAAGGTGCGGCTTTCAGTTACTCCTATTTGGGCTAGGAGTGAAGTTTGTAGATTGTAGCGGCATGCTTCTACTAGGGTGGCCTGGGTCATACCGCTAGGACATCAGAGTGCCATATTCTGAAATCTCTCCACAAATGCTTTGACGGACTCTTTCTTTCGCTGTTTCGTTGCCAGGAGGTGGATATTGTAATCTCTGAGTCGTCTTCAAAGAAGCGTGTCAGGAAGATCCTCTTCAAATCATCGTAATTTTTGATGGAGCCTTCTGGGAGTTTCATAAACCACTCAAAGGCAAGCCCTTTTAGAGTTCCGATGAACAAACGTGCCAAGATGGCATCATTATCTACCATATTTCCTGTTTGAGACTTGAAGTAGTAGATGTGTTGGTTCGGTGACCCTTTGCCGTCGAAAGCCTGTAGGGTCGAAGCTTTGAACTTAAGAGGGTACGAAATAAGGTCCCACTCAGCCGGATATGGCCGGACCACTCGTGCATCTTGGAGGCCTTTCCTGTTGGTAAGGGCTTCTAGACTTGCTCCAATTAAGTCATTCTTTTAGAATAAGTACCCTCTTTCTCTGGGTTGCCTCCCTCTTTAGATGAGGATTTAGAAGACTCAGAATTGGATTGCCCCTTCTCCTCGATATGTACGGAGGATGAGCTTTCCCTTTCCTTCCGTTTGCCTCTAGACTTCTTAGAAGAAGCTTTATCAGTTGTCTTCTTCTTGTCCTCGAGCAATTGTGCAAGCACCTGCTTGAGGGTATCAATAGATTCTTGTTGGGCGTGAATCATATCGAATTGTTCCCTCTGGACCTAGGCTTGCTATTCTTAGTGCCTGGCCATCTCCTCGGGAGTGTTTGTCATGTACACAAAGGCTTCCTTCTCCATAGAAGAGTTCGAGGCCTGCAATTCTACAACAGTGGAGTGTGATTTACTTACTTCAATGCCTCGAGCTAGGGCACTGTAGTCGACCGGGGCTACTGCACCAATCTGAGTGCGAGTATGCTGGTACACTCCTTCTGGTTCCATGTCAGACTCATTAGAGCTGACCGTCGGTTATTTTCCCTTACTTCTGCTCGCCATGTTTACAGAGACTTCAGGGTACTTCATGTCAGAGAAGGCTTTCCTTCTGTGGGAGCGACACCTCTTGGTTGATCGGGAGGTTAAGGTCAATCATCTGAATACCGACTGTTTACTTGCATGTGAGCTGCAGCGGCATTCAGAGAGCATTGCCGTGATGAGCCATTCACAGCAACAAGACGGAGTGATCTGATTATCACTCCTTTTCTTTGTCAAATAATCTCTTAAGTCCGTCGGAGGGGATTAAAGAGATTGGCCTCGGGTTGTCGAGGGCTTTTCAGCTTCTGAGAACCACCCTTACGTCATGAATCTGAGGCGCAAGGTTCAGAAAAGCGAAGCTCACATTGTGTAAAACAGGCGCAGCTCTCGCGTTTTGGCTTTGAAACATGGGTCTCGTGCCTTTGCTGAGTAAAGACACGGACCTCATGTTGCTGATTGTCGCATTTGGTTAGTGACGGTTGAGACACGCGAACTTTCTTAATTCCGCATTTGGTTGAAGAGACGCGGGGCTCGTGTCTCTGAGAAGAAGCATAGACCTCGCGCTGCTGAACGTCACGTTTGGGAAGTGAAGTCTCAGAAACACAAACCTGTTAGGCTTCGCGTTTTGGTCTCCATACGCAGACTTCGCGGGTCTGACGTTGTTTAGAAGAGTCGCAGGCTTGAGCCTTGCGTTCTGTATTTGCTGGACAGATGGTTGTTCCAGCTTATTGTGCCTGTAGTTGACACGCGCGTCATCTCTGTCGACGTTCAGCATTCCGGTTACACCGTACGGGTTGTTGGGAACCCCCAGTAACCTGGAACTAAGGAAGAGGACGGGCATGAATAGGCTGAATATCAGTAACGCTAACCTCGCGGGTCTTGTGGGAGACATTGACGCGGGTGTTACATGTGATGTGGTTAGCCATGGCACTCTTCTTTTCAGTCGCGTCTGAAGGGATCTCAGAGCGGACATGAAAGCGAGTCCCCGAGGAGACAGTGCGGTATTACCGCGCCCTAGGGCTCTTAGAGCTAGAAGAGAGGAACTCTTCATACTTTGCCTGGTCAAACTCCCTGACAAGTGATTCGACCATTTTTCCCATATAGGTGACGTCACCTTGCGCCACGACTTGCTCATCGGTAGAGAAAGTAATCCCCAGCAGAGTCGCCATCTCTTGTTTGGTGGGAAAATTGAAGGCGTGTATAAATTCTTTATTTGATTGTAAAGAAAATTACGGTGGATCAATAATCATATTACAAGAGAGAGAAGATATTCAAGCTCAAATCTCCCCTTTATTTAATGCTGGGTTCTTGATGTGGCGATGGAAAGTGAATCTTGTTTTCGTTGACTAGGTGAACGTCAAGACCTCTTGGGAATCTTCTCTTTGGATGGTGGACGAAGTAACACCGCTTCTGTCTAACAAGAATCTTAAAGAGACTCTAGGCAAGAACAAACTTGAACTCAGTAAGTTGTTAGAAGAGTTGAACTCTCTCTTTTTTCTTTAGATAGAGATCTTGGTCCTTCTAAGGCTTACAACCGAAGTTCTTCTGACCAAAATTTTTCCCGACCCCTCTTCCATAACAAACTGAGCTATTTATAGAGGTTTCAGGGGTAAAAGTGTCCCCTAAAAACACTCCATGATGGGGGCTAACTCCCTGATTTCGTGGGCAGTAATTGATCTAGTAATGAGGGTAATTATAACCGAGACGCGGACTTTGAGCCTCGCGTTTTGTCGTAAGTTTCAAACTCTACTAGGCGCGGGCTTCAGGCTTTCGCGTCTTGATACTATACTGATGTAAGGACGTGGGCTTCGAGTCGCATCTTGGCTATTACCGAACAGCTGGGATGCGGGTTTCAACCCTCACGTCTTGGTATTATACTGATGTTGAGGCACGGGTTCCATGCTCTGTGCCTTGGCATTATACGTGTGGCTACAATTAGCCCCGCGTCTGGAGCTTTCTGATGACTTATCCTCAGTGATTTTTTTGACAGTCTACAATCCATTATCTATCAGATATGGAATATATTATCCCATTGTGTAGCAGTTTCAGGATTTCAGTACGGACAATCTCTTGCATAATGTGGTTTAGTTGACGTTGTAGATCACGTTTGTGCTTGACCTCTTCTATCAGATGAATCCTATGTTTCATAATGGATGGGCTGATCCCCTTTATGTCGGCCATGGTCCAACCAATGGCCTCCCTATTTTCTCTTAATATAGCAAGAAGATCCTCTTCTTGTTTTTTCATCAGATGGGAAGCTATAATCATAGGGCAAGCTTCCTTTTCACCCAAGTACGGGTACTTGAGATAACTAGAAAAACTTTCATTTCGGAAGAAGGGGCATGATCCATCAAAGGTTGTTCTTCTTGCAAGGGAATGATTGGGGTTGTGTTTGTTGCCCACTCGACTGTTGAGTCTACAATTTGGTCAAGTTTAAAGTCTTCTGACTCCAAATCAAATTCATGGTCAGACTCATACTCTAACTCCTCCTCATGTTCACTTGTGAGTCCTTCAATCAAGTTCAGCTCAAATGATTGGTCATCCAAGTCTGAAGGTTGTTTTCTCAGGTGGAAAACATTCACCTCCTTTATCATATCACCGAAAGTCAGCACATAGACCCGTTCCTACAGTTTATGATTGTGTTTGCAGTTGCTAGGTAAGGTCGTCCTAGAATGACCAGGGTCTGAACTTTCAGGTTTTGCACAGGTTGTGCCTCCAGAACGATGAAATCTATGGGGTAGATGAACTCCCTGACCCGTATAAGGACGTCTGTAATTTTCCCTTGGGGACCTTTATAGAACGATCAACTAATTGTATAGTAATCCGGGTTGGACGGAGGTCGCCCAGCCTGAGTTGCTGATACACGAAAAAGGGCTCCCAGATCAAGTAGTGTCCGATTTATGGTAGTTTTTCCTATGATATACGAAATGGTTAGACTCTTGGGGTCTTTGTATCTTACAGGGATGGGCCCGGTTAATAACTCACTGATGTTGCATACGAGGAAGACCTTTTTGGAACATTTATTTCCTTTTCTTGGTGCACATATCATTGAGAAATTTGGCATATGATGGACTTGTTGAATGGCATCAAGAAGGGGCACATTTATCTGGACTTGATTAAACCTTTTCCCAATCTTTTCCATTTGAGCATTAGTCTTATTGTTTGCTAGCCTATTAGGGAATGGCACAATAGGCTTGTGAGTTTGCTCAGTTGTTTCATCCTTTTCATTGGACTTGGAAGTAGATGAATGTAAACTTGATGATGAAGATGGATCATTTGAAACTTGTGGTGTAATCATTGGAGGATTAGACACCAAAATTTTGAAAACTTGGGGATTAGAAACCTTGTTATCAACTGATTGGGGAAAATAGAGATATAATTAAGGGTTAGAAGGATGTTATCTGGATGGATGCGTGTCTTTGTCTTCCATAATATATCCGCGTTAGCTAGGGATAAAGCGGGTCGAACCACAAGGAGAGATGTGATAGAATCTTTTCGGTACTATTGTCTTCTTATTATCTTCTCTATTGTTAGAACTTAGAAAGAGAAAAGATGGACTGTATTTGGAGAAAGTGTTAACCTAAAAGAAAAGTTCATAGCTAACTAATAATCGACCACCATACATTCTAACGCTTGATAGATAATTACTTCACTTTAATTCTTAAACATGATATTTTACTACAAGATCAAGTAAGATGCATAGGTCAGAAACTAGGGTACGGATTGAAATAGCACTAAAGAAGATGTAACATTACAATATCAAGATTGTCGATCAAGTATATGGTAAGAAAGATCATTAAAAAGTACAAGTAAATCTTTAACCCAAACACTTATTAAAGTTGAATATTAGAATATTAAGGTTTTTATCAAGTATAGATTAAGAAGAACAATTAAAAAGTATATAATCTAGTTGCTTACCCTAATGTGTCTTCAAGAATAAAAATTAGAGTAGGCATGCATATGATCTAATCTAGTTATCTACTAGATATTAGATGTGATGGTGATGATATCTTAGCAAGCTATGAGAAAAGATCTAGCTACACATACTTGAAAACTAAATTATGAAAACATGTAAAAGAAAGTATATAAATAAAGAAAATAAATATTAATGAAAAGAAAATTAAAAAGAAAAACAAAAGAACTTTATTTATTGAGCTGTCATTATCAATTACAAGAGTCTCCTTCTTTACAAAGCTTGAACTTGAAGTAGAATTAGAACTAGATCTAAAACTAGAATCTAAAAATCTCAAAAGAAATTTGAAGAAGTGACTAAAAGAAAAATCCTAAGTTATGATCTCGGATGTGAAGATACCTAATTATGAGGGATTTTCAGCTCTTTAAATAGGCCTTAGAGCTAATCACAAAAGGATACAAATTAGAAGATTAACTCAATCCTAATTTAATAAGGGAATTCAATCCCGCAGTAAGTTTGCATGTTGTTTGCTGAACATGACTTATCCGACGGCAGAATTAGACATAGTGGTAAACATAATAATTATAGCCCTTCACGTTATCTTTCTGTAGCATCTTTAATCATTGGATTTGAATATCTGTAGTGAAAGTTATGATCCGAATGCTAAAAGGTGTACAGTCTGAATACGAGTCTTGAAACGATTTTGAACTCCACTTATTTTGAATTATACTCCTTATCCCTGCTAGAATTAGCTTTATACCATTCATCTTCTAGAAGTATATCTTCAGGTTTTGAATTTGAATTTTGAAGATGATGATATATCCTTTCCTCCTCTTGATTTCGAATTGATTTAAATTGAAATCCAAAATTAAATAGGATTAGGAATAAATGAAGCTTCTTGTATCTTTATCTTCTCACTTAAGTAACTACACACCATAATCAAAAAGAGGATTAATAGCAATGTTAAATAAAGAATGATTAAGAATAAATGTGTAAATGTGATGATAATAATGCAAAATTGAGATACAATCACACCACCATGCCTATCTTTTGATCATCCTCGAGCAAAACTAAAAAAACAAAAACTAATGTCATGCCCCGCTTCCCAAAATACGTGAAAATGGAGTCGAGACGAGAGTCAACGACATATGTACACCAGGAGAATACTCAACGTATACACGCTAGGCCTAAAGTAACCTGAACAAGCTACATAATCACTATGAAGAATCAACATCACTGCAATAATACATATAATGTCTACACAAGATCTCAGATGAAAAGTCTGATATACAGAAATCAAGGAATATTAGCAGGAATAAATAAAGGTAAGAATACTAGATTAGATAGAGAGAGACTCCAGCTCCTCAAAATACCTGTGATCCTTTCCCAATACCTGATCAATAACATCAAACAGACAAAATCCTAAACGTATGAATTCAGGGTCGTCAGAAGCGACCTAATGAGTGTGTGTGTAAAGGAAAAGGTGCTGGTGAATAAAAATAATGTAAGCAATAACAACATGATAAATTGAAATAAAAGATAACAGAATAATCAATATCAAGAACAAAACTATAAACGATATATAATTGATATCATGATAAAAGGAAACAACTAATGTCAAGATGTGTAACCTAGCATATGCCACTAGTCTGGTATACAATCTGGTCAGGTATACAATCATATGTTTATCATAACTTATATGGGTTCAGTCAGGTGAGTACAGTCAATTACAGTACATAATAACTGTTTATCAATATTAATTATGTCTGCGAACCCCAATTGTCACTTGTAATAGACGCATCCTATACTACGCCTACCATACGTGTCAAGCAGTGTCCTAAATTATTGAAATTGATCAGCTAGAGACATTGTTCATGTTTTAGGTGGGTCCCGTACATACCCACGAACACGGCCCAGATGCCTGGCGCTGAGCCAGCCCTACCGCCAGGTAGTCAGTAACAATAACAGTACTCATAGTATCACTGTGAAACATTAAACTCACAGTAACACTGTGGAATAATAAACGGATGGGATGTTAGTCATCTCCCAGAACCCTGCAGTGGAGCCGTATCTCGGCTGCGAACCTATATCCTAGGTCAACCCAAAATATCGACGCTGTCTCCTTTATCAATTTTTTCAATCCCAGTATAAGTTGTCCATTTATATTATTATTTAATTCTATCATGACAATCAATATCCATGTTACTTATAATGCTGGGACGATAGCAAGTTGGTTGAATTGCAAAGTTTAAGTTTCTACAGATATTTATTTTCTTATTTGACTCACTGTACATACTTTTCTAATCTCAACAGTAAATTCTTGATTGTAAATGCTTAAAAACATTTAGACTTGTATTTGGGCACGTGTGTAATTCGTTACATTTCATTACTGTTGAAGTGTACTGGAGCAAAGGTATGTGTGCATAGCATGTAGCATTAGAAAACACATTTTAAGTGATTTATATTACTTAAGTGTTGCTTATACTATATCCTTATACACTACACTAAATTGAGTTAAGGGCTTGTCCTATAAAAAAGAAAAGGTAGAGAAGTTATTACCCTTCCTTAGCCCACAAATAATCTCCTTACTCACTAAATCAAGCCTAACTTAAAACTGAGTAGACGTTGGCCCTAGGGACAGCTCAGACTCAATAGAGACTAACCTAAGGGGAAGTTGATTAGAATTTGACTCTTATCAAATCGATGTTAAAGGTTAAGGATTGAGAAGCGAAACCTCGAAGAACAGTGATTTTGTATAATTAGGCTCATTGCTTAGGCATGAATACCTCCCACTGCTCTTACCCCTACCTAGCTGATTAACTTATGGTCAGATTCTACAATATACCCCACATGAATAGTCTTAATAATTAGGAGTCGTCTAGGTCTAAGTTCTATCCTAACTTAGGCTAGATTTTTCTTTCTTTTTTTGTTTATTTGTTTGTTAATGGATCTTTGTGATATGGATTATAATTACAATTATTCTAATGCATGTAGTGATCCATACTTCCCCCCGACCTCTTTTGATTCGATTATTACCAACCAGCATTTCATAACTCTAACCAACCAAGTATGCCGGATTGGTCTTATTCGAATCATCATATGCCCCAGTCCCAATATAATGAACAAGAATGGAATAATCATCATCTTCACTCTTCACAGAGTGAGTGAGGATACAACTCTCCCGAGTCATATTATCAACAACCTTACCCAACATTTAGTTTCATATACTTCCTTTTCTGAACAACCAATAGAAAAACTAATTGACTGGGAAAAAAGGATGAAAGCCTTAGAAGAGCCCAAACAGCGAACTCAAAATTTAGAAGACTCGAAATCCCATCAAAATTTTCAAGTCCATGATCTACTCTATTTTTCAGGTCCAACAACAAGAAAAGAACCTACTTACTTAGGAAAGAGTATAGAATCCATGATTCAGTTCCATAATGATTTCTTCAATAGGCTAGAAGTACTAATGAGTCAATTGAACGATGCTTATAGGGAAGAGAAAACTCTCCCTTATCAATATTTGACCAATTCTAATTGCCCTGACCATATTGATAGGAACCAAACATCATGATGTCTTGGAGACTTTAAACAAGATTCAATTTCTTCACACCAACTTGAACTTGACCAATCCCAAACTTTTAATAAATTGGCAAGTTTTTCCAATCAATGAAATTGAATTTGACTATGAATTTGAATCTGATCCCCAAACATGTTATTTAGTCCCCATTTTTGAATCTATATTGACTCTAATATCCTTAACCGATTTGTCCCATTTCCCGGGTCGACATTGATTCCCGTATCCGTAGATCTTGAAACTGAACCACCTATTTTAGATAGCCACATTTCATTGATGGGAAATGAATGTGACTTCAATTCTTTTATTTGGAACCAGCTATTAAACCAAAACTGACTCTTGAACCTAAACTTGATTTTTTGAGTCAGTATTGGTTCCCGAACCTATCTTTTTTGAGCCCAAATCAACTACTCTACCGAACGACATTCTTTTGTTAGACCTAGATATTGAACAAAATGACTCCAAGATTGATCATATAACCACGATGATTTTAATGTTAGGGTCTTGCATAATTTTATTCACTTAGGGGGTTATAATACTGTAAATAAAAAAGGTCATAAAAGGCAGATTCTATGAACAATCACATTATTTTGATTGGGTAGTAACACATGGCCTATCCAACCACAACTGTAACCCCTATCTTGAGGTAACATTTCCTTCCCTTTCTTCTTTTTCATGCATATGTGCATTCATTCATACATTAAGGACAATGCATGAGATAGGTGTAGAGGAGGGTTCTAACATAACATATGTTTTCTTTTAATTTATAGAGAAATATAAAAAATATATAACATTTTCTTTGCTTTTGAAAACTTTTTGAAAGGAGAAACAATATTTTGACCTATTTTTTTGTAAAAAATTAAGTTAATTTGAAGGAATAGGAGAATCATAATAAGGATTTCTTATACTTGGTCAAAATTTAATTACTTGTTTGATTTCTAGGGTTAGGAAGAAAAATTAGAAAAGTAATTTAGCCGTGATTTTTACCTTGATGAATATGCACACTTTATATACTTATACATTTAGGGTTCAAAAACAAAGATTCTTGTGTCTTATGTAAAAAAAATTAAAAAAAATATATCAAAAGTCCTCTAATTAAGATGGGTATTTGTGCCTCATAAAGTATAAATATTAACACCTAAAAGTGGTTCATATAATTAATAAAATTTTTAGTGTTGTGGCCTTGTTTGCTCGGGTCCTTATGTCACTGGGGTGTTTTCTCACCCGATGTCCTAAGACCGCCCGACTTGGAAATTTTTGGAACTTGATTTTGATGATTCATTTGTGAAATCTGAGGCAAAAGCTAAGTCGACTATAGTTAGGAGTTAGTCGACTAAGGTTATTATAAGTCTACTAATATATGTCCTAGTCGACTTATGCCTTCTGCTGGTCGACTAAGTTCAGTTTCCAGAAACATGTCACTTGTATCAGCCATTCCCTAGTCGACTTGCCCACTTTATAAGTCGACTAATATGGGCAAAAATCAATACCCTAGTCGACTAACCCCCAACCTTAAGTCGACTAATGGCAGTTTCTCACTGTTAGTCAGTTTTTGATTTTTGGTGTTTTATCCAACGTTTCAAAATTCAAATTTGTCCTGATAACTACCTTAACTTACCATAGATTTCAGCTATAAATAGGGATGTTGTCCTAGGCTAAACACACCAATTCAAAACACAAGTTTTCTGCCCAAAAACTCTGTTGAAATATTCTGTTTTTTAGAAAACTTGTTCCACTTTCATTTCTTCACTCAAATCCCAATCCTCTAGTAAAGAATTCTGAGAGTCCACCTATAAGAGTCCCTGTTCACGATCACATACAGATTCAAGGCTTATAGGATTGATTGTATTCACTCAAAGAGAAAGATTGTACAAGAATATCTACGGGTTGAAGAGAAGTTGTACAAGTTGTTGTTATCTTCTTGATTGTAAGAAGAGTTGTATACATTTGGCAAAGGAAATTGTCAGGTAGTATACAAGGTGTTGATTTTGGGTGTACAAAATTAAAGGTTTAAAGAAAAATCTCAAGCGGGTGGCATGGGAACTGGATGTAGGTCAAGAGGACCGATCTAGGATAAATCACTTGTGTTTGCATTTAATTTACCTTTTGTGATTTAATTTACCTTTGTACAAGTTTATATTTAACGCTAATAGCTTTGTTTAAGTGTTGACGTAATATTTTAGATCCTACATTTGGTATCAGAGCCTTGTATACCCAATCAACAACCTACAAGGATGGCAACGGAGTTTCCTTCATCACAATTCAAAGAAGGACATTCTACACAACGTCCACCGCTATTTGATGGATCCAACTACAACTATTGGAAGTATAGAATGAAGATTTACTTGCAATCACTCAACTGTGAACTATGAAATATTGTAGAAGTAGCAGACACCAAACCGACTATCAATTATAGCGCTTGGAGTGATGATCAAAAGAAGAATGCGAACCATGATGCCAAAGCGATGAATGCGTTATTTTATGCCTTAACCAAAGAAGAATTCAACATGTGTCAACAGCCACATCTGCAAATCAAATATGGCACATACTACAGGTAACACATGAAGGTACAAATAAGGTTAAAGAATCTAAAATTTCTTCATATGACCTGTTTTATTACAATTAAAACATTTAAACTTACCTTACTTCATGAACTTTCTGAATTTACTTGAGAGCATTGTCATCTCCTCTTCATCATCATCTGAATTGTACGTATCTGAGGATGCATGGAAGGCAAGTTCTTTCTCAGAAATGAAGGAGAATGAAATCATCTCAGAAATGGTTACAAGATTCACCGATATTACAAATTCCTTAGTAGCCCTTGGAAAGGAATACACCCATGTTGAAAAAGTTCGCAAGATTCTTCGTGCACTCACATCCGATTGGGAGAAGAAGACAACTGCAATCGAAAAAGTAAATGATCTCTCCACTATGTGATTAGAAAACCTTATTGGTAATTTAATGACATATAAAGCACAACTGGAAGACAGAAAGATTACCAAGCACATGGGAGAATAGTGATTCCTCTTCCTCTGACGAAGAAGAAGCCACTGACATGCAAACATTTGTTTCATGGCTCAAGAAGAAGATGAGGTACAATATACTGAACTTTTAGATGCATTTCATGAATTATACAATGATCATAAGAATGAAAAGATAAAGAATAAAGTTTTGTCAAAGGAAAATGAAAAACTTATTAAAGAAAATTCATATTATGTTTCTTAAATTTCTTCTATAAATTCTTAAAAAGATGATTTTCAAAAAGTGATATCATGATTGAAAAAGGATTGTGAGAATTTTATAAAAGAAAATGTTACGCTTAAAAAGGAAACTTTGTCTTTAAATGAAAGAATTATTGTTTCAAATAAAGATATATCAAGTTTCAAAATGAAATATGAAGAGATTTTGAAAATGTGACTAAATTTAATCAAGGAAAAGAAAAGTTAAACGATTTACTATCATATCAAAAGATGTCACATAATCATTATGGTATTGAATTTTTTGAAAAATCTACACATGTTAGTAAAAAGAATCATAATCCATATAATTTTTTTGTGAAAAGAAATACTGATATTATTTCAAAAAGAATTAAGAATAAGTATATATAGATTCCTAAAAACTTAAGCATTTTTGATAAAAATACTTATATTGCATCATACATACATTCTATATGTTATTCATGCAATTATGTGTATACTAACCGATGGAAACTAAATTCAAATTGGGTTTGGATTCCTAAAGGTTAATGCTTTGATCGTATGATGATTGGTACCATCTAATGTTTATCTTTCAGGTACCAAATAAAAATGTAGATAGAAAAATATTTCAAATATTTATCAATATATATGTGTTATGATATATTTTTTACAGGGAGAGAACACTTATTTTTTCTATATCTGTTATAACCTATTCTGTAACGCCCCGATCCCACGGATACGGAGACGTCACTGCGACATATATACGTAGGTCAGGAAAAGCCCCCACGTATATACGCTAAGCATAAAAGTACAAGCAAGGGATCAGAGTACAACACAAAGCGTGGTATACATACACATGCCAACATAAAAGGTACATATACAAGTCATCACAGTGTATGATAAACATTACATATTACATATGTCTTTTATCACAACCAAGTCCAAAAGTAAAATATACAATAAAGATACAAAATGCTCACGAGAAGGGTGAAGATCCCGTGAGTCAAAAGGAGTCTGGCACGAAGGAAGTAGAGCTAGTCTGCCTGCTCACTAAAGAAAGCTCGATCTACTGTGGACAGCTCCACTTCGATCCAAGCTTCAACCTGAACATACAAATCCAAGGGAGTCAGGACCTCCCAATAATGAACAGGCTACAGCCAAATGGCTAAGTGGCAAGAGTAGAAAGGTTAGAACACAAGTAAGGCAGATATGAACAAGTGAATCATAAAATAGGAAATCCAGGTTAAAACTGATTATAAGCAAGATTGTTTGTATACGCTTAAGTCACGGTCCCATGAGACTAATACATCGAAGGAATAATCCAAACAAGGAAACCCTCATCTATATACCTTTATCTCATGCCACAGAAATCCAAGCGTATAGAATCAGAGTTGCAAATCATATGAAAGTCAAACAGGAATACATAACAAGACTACTAGAATCATAACTAGAAACATAACTGGAGTAACGGGAATCATAATAAGTATCACAACTGGAAACATAACTGGAATCATGACTGGAATATCAAGAATCATAATAAGATCCATAACGGTTATCAATTATTATTATAACTCGCCTAACCCATATATCTAGGTATGTGTCTCGGTATCGATCCCAACCCATATACATCCATATATAAGAAAGTCGAGGGTTGTTATCGGAAGCTGATGGAGAACTGATATAGCTTCTTATAGTAGTTCCCATACACCTGGGACCAGTTTTGGAGGCCCAAAGTCCCCCTAACAGTAATCTGTGGGCCCAAAGTCCCACTAACAGTACCGCCAACATGTCATATTCCCATACTATAAGCAAGATATCATTCCGGCATCCATCACTTCCTCCCATACCCATACAAGTTGTAGCTTATTAAGATTATCAGGTTACGGGAATAAACAGTCATAACAGTAATAGCCCTACAGATTCAAGAGGTGGCCCCCACAGATTCAAGAGGTGGCCCCCACCGTGAGGTGTGGCACTTTGTTCCATGTGGCACTTTGTTCTGAGGGAGTGGATTCTAGAGGTGGCCCCCACCGAGTATGGTGTGGCACTTAGTTCCATAAAATAAGGCAGGGTTCCCGTAAACAAGATAATCATAAGGTCAAGTGTATCATGCTTGGTTTTAAAGGATAGCATGACAAGGTGGTGATATATCACAAGCAATAAAACATAACAATAGATTGATAATAGGCCGGGTCAGTCAAGACATAACAAGAGGTCTAGTAAAGTGGTGGCATGTCAGGTGATATACATGTGTTAAAGGAAAACATGTACTGACGTGTCTGGATCATAGCAAGGCAAGGGGAAACATAGAAGCAAACAGGGTTCAACGACCTCGAAGGGTCTGCCACGCATGGTATAAAATAAAGAAGCAATAATATCACGGCAAGGTACAAGTATAAGAATGAAACAAGCAGTTGCATGGCAATACATAAACCTGGGAATATGAAGTGACAAGAGATGATATACACCAATTAATAGATCATAAAGTACAAGCTATGAAGTATAAGTAGGAATAATATATAGTGCATGTATCAAGGGTAAGATACATAGTCAAGAAGGAAATCACAATACCAGACAACCATAAGTTAGTCGACTAGGTTGGAATAGTAGTCGACTAATAGAAGGGTTAGTCGACTAGGAAAATAGGGTGGTCGACTAATAATGTGTTCCAGAGAGTTTGGGTTTCTGTTTCAGGAAGAGTTAGTCGACTAGGTAAAAAGGGTAGTCGACTAACAGGGAACTACAAGTCGACTAACAGATACTTAAGTCGACTAAGATTGAGATACAGAGAGTTGAGTTTATTTCAGGAGTCGACTAGGGGAATTCTAGTAGTCGACTAGGGATATCTAGTCGACTGGTAATAGGGACTAGTCGACTAAAACTGTGAAGTCAGAAAAGGCTACGTTTCAGCTAAGGGTTTCTAGTCGACTAGGCTCTAGGTCAAGTCAACTAATCATGGTCGAACACAGTGTACAGAACTGAATCTGGTGGTTGTACTTGATAGTCTAAAAATGTGATTTTGAAGATGTAAATGTACAAGAATTGTAAATACAAGTATACTAGGAATTTGATGAGTCTTGGTGAGTAAGAATACTCACTAGGATTGGTTAGGTGAAGCTTTGTAGTCTTAAAAGGATCCCAAGGTGGAGATGATGGCCTCAATCCAAAAGTAGTTGTTGAAGTTGAAGTTGCTTGAGGTGGAGAAGATGATCTTGGTGTTGCTTTGGGAGTTGGTGGTTGAAGATGAAGACCTTGATGATGCCCTAGATGAAGCTCTTGAAGTTGGAGGTTGAGTTGAGATGAAGGAGGGATTTTGGTGAAGGGTCTTTCTTTGGTGAAGTGAAGAAAAAAAGAAAAGGAAATGTAAAGGAATGTTTATATATGATTTGGAATTTGTGAAGGGGTTGTAATTGAGATGGAAGAGAGGGGGTTATTTGCAAAAGGGGAGGTGAGGTGAGTGTCCCTCTCTTGGCCACTTGGCCGGCCATGGGAGAGAGAGAGAGAGATTCATTAAAGGGTGGAGGTAGGTGGGAGTTGTGTGGAGAGGAAAAATAGGGATTTTGGTAATTTGGGAAAATTGGAAAAGTGTGTGGCTTGGGAAGGAAGGAAAGAAATAAAGAAAAGGAAAAAGGAAGAGGAATTATAAAGGAGAAGATATTTTCTTTTGGGCTCAGAATGAAACTGTTGAAAATACAGAGACTCGGGTTCAAGTCAAGAATACGGAAAACAATTCGGAAAATACCGGAATCGCCCGAAATTCAAGTATCTCGGAACGACTCGCAAATTTACCCAAAAATCAATAATAATATATGAAGACTCATAGTGAAATCCTTTTTAAGAAATACTTTATAGTTTTAAAACTAAAAATCCCGGAATCAGTTACCTACCGACTCCGACGGAATTTTCATAAAATCATAAAATTCTCAGAAAAAGTATTTAAGTAGGAAATGTAATTCTAAAAGATAAAGTCTATAGGACCATCATGAAATTCCAAACAGTTTGAGAATTAAAAATCCAGGAATCGGTCAGCGGCACTGGCCGACACCGGTTTTGAAGATTTTCAACTTAATCACAGAAAATTCCAGAAAATCATAGAAAATCCAAAATATTGGAAAACGATGTTTAAAACTGAAATCGGTCGAATCGGATAAGCAGAATGTCTAAAACAAGTAAAACTCTTGAGATCGAGTCCCCGGCTCAGACCAAGGCTGACTCCGAGTTCACCGATCCAAATCCAAGGCAAAACAATCATATAAGGAATTCATAATACAGAATAAATATAGGAAACAAATCGAAAAAAATACGATCGAAAATCTGAATACGCAACTAAGTACGTATTCCGGGAACGGGGTATTACATATTCTATGCAGGGGGAGAACATATAACATATTCTTTGAAGGTGGAGTTTTCATGCACACAAAGTGTCATCATAAAAAGGGGAGAGAATGTTGGAACTTGATTTTGATGATACATTTGTGAAGCCATTTCATTGGAGCTCTATCTTACAAGCTTATACAAAAGTCCTACAAGTTCAAGACTTCTCAAGGGTAATGGCTATTCATGTGTATTATATTGTTTATTAGAATGTTACAAGCCTTGAATAAACACACACATTTAAGTCTTATAGTCGACTTATAAACTTGATTAGTCGACTTATAACAACCCTAGTCAACTAACTCCTAACTATAGTCGACTTAGTTTTTGACTCAGATGCATACCAACTTTCTGTTTCTGATCTGTATGCACTATTAGTCGACTTATCAGTCTTTACAGTCGACTAATATATGTCCTAGTCGACTTATATCTTCTGCTGGTCGACTAAGTTCAGTCTCTAGAAATATGTCACTTGTAACAGCCATTCCCTAGTCGACTTGCCCCCTTTATAAGTCAACTACTATAGGCAAAAATCAATACCCTAGTCGACTAACCCCCAACCTCAAGTCGACTAAGGCAGTTTCTGACTGTTAGTCAGTTTCTGATTTTTGGTATTTTATCTAACGTTTTAAAATTCAAATTTGTCATGATAACTACCCTAACTGACCATAGATTTCAGCTATAAATAGGGATGTTATCCTAGGCTAAATACACCAATTCAAAACACAAGTTTTCTGCCCAAAAACTCTGTTGAAATATTCTGTTTCTTAGAAAACTAGTTCCACTTTCATTTCTTCACTCAAATTCCATTCCTCTAATGAAGAATTCTGAGAGTCCACCTATAAGAGTCCTTATTCACGATCACATACAGATTCAAAGCTTATACGATTGATTGTATTCACACAAAGAGAAAGATTGTACAAGAGGGTCTTCGGGTTGAGGAGAAGTTGTACAAGGTATTGTTGTCTTCTTGGTTGTAAGAAGAGTTGTATACATTTGGTAAAGGGAATTTTTCAAGTGGTATACAAGGTGTTGATGTTGGATGTACAAAATCAAAGGTTAAAGGAAAATCTCAAGCGGGTGGCTTGGGGACTGGATGTCGGTCAAGAGGACCGAACCAGGATAAATCACTTGTGTTTGCGTTTGATTTACTTTTTGTGATTTAATTTCCTTTTGTACAAGTTTTTATTTAACGCTAATATCTTTGTTTGAATGCCAACATAATATTTTAGATCCTATAGAAATCACCGACTATAGGCTCGTTACATGGGCAAAATAGAAAGCTAAATAGAACTAAAAGATAGTACCACCAAAGAATTTAAAAAATAAGGCAAGGTGTTAGAATTGACGAACCCGAGTAAAAATTTAACTGTTACAAAGGTGCATATGACTTAGGGTAAAATAATAGAGTAGATGAGAAATACAGTTTGACTCCGTACTTTGATTTATAACAAGTTTTTGAATAGAGATTAAGTTTAGGAATAAAAAGTTCGATTTATCTATAACTTATAGATTACTTGAATTTTTTACAATAATACTTCAAATATTTTCTCATTTTTCAAAATATGTTTTCAAAATACTTACACTTTATTTCTTTTTCGTTTTGGATTTTGGGGGTGTAATCTACTGAAAACCCTCACGAGGCAAAACTTGTCCTCTAGGGGTAACGTAGAGGTTTAACGGCTTGTTGCACGTGTAAAGTGCAACATGATTCTTATAAAAGTATGTTAGATCAGGTTAGCTCTATTTTTCTTTGTTTTACTCAAGGACGAGCAAAAGATAGGTGTGGGGGTGTGATTGTACACGTTTATTGTATTATTTTTATTACATTCCTACATCTATCTTATAACAAATCCTGCTAATTCCTTATTTTAATGTCTTATTTTGCAGGTTCGTCTTGATGAGATGAGAGAAGATAAGACCAAATAAAAGCCAGTTAAATCTGATTTAATTAGATATATTTGGTTAACTGAAGATAAAGCCAAATAAATACAGCTAAAATCAGATTTAGAAGAATCGATTTGGTTAGCTTGAAGAATCAAAGAGATATTGTCAAAATTCAAGGATCCAAAAGAGACATTATCATAAGATTTTTTCTGTTAGGCAAGTGATTTTGCCCATATCTCTAACCTTATCTCCAAGCTTATCAGAAGATCTTTTCTATCGGGCCAGTGATTTGGTCTCATCTTCAAGCACGCTTTCCCTTATCCATTTCCAACCTATAAATACCACTACATCAAAAGGCAAAGGGGTACCACCCATCAAAGAGTTTAAGCTAGGTTTTTATTTTTCTCTTTATGTAATTTTTAGATTAATTTATGTAACTTAGAAGAGAGAAAAGCTTTGTGAGAGAATGAGAGTGAAGATGTAATGAGAGTGACACTGATGTAAATAATCTTTTTTTCTTTCATTTTTACTTTATTGAATCTAAAGTTACATTCCTTATTCTTCATTTCTGTTTTTTCTACTTTCCTCTGAAGTGCTTGTAATCCAAATGAATCTTATAGCCTCCAAACTGCCTTGCCGTTGCGGCCATTAATGGTTTATGGTAATGGTCAGCTATTTAGCTTAAGTTTCCACCTTTATTTCGTATTTTAGAATGGGAATGGGGAAGATCCTATACGCCATGCCTTGATCGCCTTCAAGTCAAGGTAAATTATTGCAGCTGATCCAAGGTTAGCAAGTTTCAAGGAGGTAAGTAAGTATTTATTTTAGTTGTTTCTTTCTTTACTTATTAGGTTAGAAACACATCTCCAAAACACATCTCTCTTTATTCTTCTTTATTTTAACTTAGTTTTTCTTTTTCTTTTCAAAACACCAACAATCACCATCCTCTCCACATTTCTATTTTCTTGAAATTAACATAGCTTTCTTTCTCTTTTCGTTTTAAAGAATATATAAAAACTTTTAACCAGCTTTGTGAACTTTAAAAAAAACTTACCTAATGCTTTTAATGTATGTCCCTCCTTGCGGATCACGACCCACATAGGCACTTGCTATAGTAGTAGAATTGAGAACCTAACATATTTCTAAAACTCTATATTTTTGTGTGCAAGTTTACCTCAATCAGCCTTGTTAAGTTAGTGAAGTTGATGCAGACTCTCTATTTCCTATTTTTCTTTTTCATCAGAACTGGATTGGTGAGCCAGTTTGGGTAATGAGTATCTTGGTTGAAGTCCGCCTTGAGGAGCCAGTCAACTTCATCATTTAGGGCTTAGAGCCGTTATGCATCATCTTTCGCAGCTTCTGCTTCACTAGTTTTCCCTCGGAGAGGGTAGACAGCTTGTGGCAAATGATGGAGGATTCACCCCAGGTATATCTATTAAAGACCATGCGAACATATCAAGGTTCTCAGGCAGAAAATTCTTGAATTTGTCCTTTTCTAAGCAGAAAGCTTTATGCCTATTCGGAGAACTCGCTCTGGGTTATCGGAGTCTACAAGGAACAACTAGACCTCCACCTCTGATTTGTTGTCAGGAGCATCTGACTCAGAGGAAGAGTCAGAGTCTGGGCTTACGCTGCACTGTAATTGCTATTCAGCAATAATCTTATTCAGCTTCTTTCTCTCGGGGAGGCTCTCCTCGAAGTCTGCCTTCGCAAACTTTGACTTCCAGCTGACTTCTTTTGGGCGACAACAGAGATGGTCTTGGCTGCGACTTGATCTCCTCTAATATCAGTGGTCCCAGTCAGAGTGGGGTATCACACCAGTTGGTTATAAGTGATGGCATGGTCTTTATCATATGGAGCCAACGTCTCCGGAGTATCATGTTGTGGGGACTCAATGTACATCACATAGAACTCCATGATGATGTTGTAGGCATATGTGCGAACTGGGAGCAAAATTATGCCCAGAGAGTGGTGTTAGCCCAAAGGCCTTTCACCTTAGTTTTAATGATGATTAACTTATGAAGTTATGTTACTAATGATCTTATGTTTATTGAGTTTCAGTTATTGAATAAGATCTTAGTAAGTGTTTAACTTCAACAAAGAATTCAAAATCAAGATTTGAACCTAGCCCGTGTTGATTCAAGAGCTCGCGCGTCAAGATCGCATCTTGTACTCATGTTTGGATCGAGTCATCTTGGAGAAGAAGATCTACAAGAAGACTTTGGTTTAGATTTATTTATTGTTTTATATCTTGTAAAAGGATTAAATAATTTTTATATGCTTAATTATACACACACACACACACACAAGTTCAATAGTTTTGTTTTCGGTTTAACCATTTTAGATTTTCAAGAATACGGTATATTGTTTTCATGAATAGATTACAACCAAATAAGTTTACATGGTTTAATGTAAATTGAATTTTGTCCATATATCTATACTTCATATATTTAGAAAAACTTCCTTTGATGTTTCTAATTCATAGTTTTATGTTTTGTTTTTTTATCAAAACTTATTTTGGATTTAATGTCAAAAACAAGTATATATATCATTTACCATGTGTATTAGATTCTATCCATACACTATGTGCTTCAAAAGTGTTTCTATATCTTGTTTTTGTATTTATATAAGTTTTGGAGAAAACAAATTTTCATTTTAAAATCTAAGTTTTGAAAAATACGATTTTCGGTATAAGCTTTAAATTCTTTACAACAAAAATAGTTCACATGTTTGTAATATATGTTAATTTCTGATCACACATATTTGTACTTCAATTTATTTACATGAACTTATTTTTGTGAAATTAATGGAGTTTTATTGGAATTTATAGGTATTTAAAAGACCACATTTTCTGACCTATAATCCAGTGTTTGGGCTGCTAGCTATCGACCGACCGGTCGACCGACTCAGGGCTCAGTCGACCGGTCGGTCGACTGATGTGTACAAGACTTGCACATTGACCTTGCCTATATGGCTGGTCGACGGCACGGTCGACCAACTGTAAGAGACTTAGTCTCTGTTTGACTCGATCACCGGGCGGTCGACCCACTTGGCATTTTGCCTTAGGGTGGTCCGGTCGACCGATAGGCTCAAACGCTCATATTTTTGACCGTTGGCTGTCGACTGGACGGTCGATCGATAACTCATTCTGGGCAGTTTTTGACCCCAACGGCAATATTTTTCTAGGCCCTATATATATGTGTTTTGGGGGCTGTTTCATACAAGATTTTCTAGAGCAAAAATTCCTACTTCTCTATGTTTTCAGCAAGTTTTCAAAAAAAAAATTGTGCCAAAACTCTTATCTTTTTTTTGCTTTCAAAGTTTTGAAAAATCAAAGAAAATCAAGCTTTGGGAATTTTACTTTTGTTCTTTAATTTCATATCTATTAAGAAGTTTTTTCCAAGTTTTTTCCTTATTGTTTCTTTTTCAAACACATTGATTTCTCACATACTTAAGCCATCCAATTCTAAATCTACCTTTAGGATTTTTGTTTTGTGAGAAAATTTGTTTGTGATCTTTTGAGATCACTAAGTGTTGTTTGTGATCATTGGATCATCAAGGTTGTAATTTTTCTTTCTTTGCTTTATGCTCCCTCTTGTGTAGAGGTTTGGGAGTTGGAGTCATGTACTCCAAGGTGTTGGCTCAGAGGCCTTCCACTCTAGTTTTGATGATGATTAACTCATGTAGTTATGTTTACTAATAATCTAGTGATTTTAGTTTCAGATCATTTAGCAAGATATTAGTTGGTGATTGCATCAACAAGAGGAGTTTGGAAGCCTTCACTTGGTGATTCCTGAGCCCGAGCGTCAAGATCATTCATAGCCTTGCTCGTTGGATCACGGAGTTTGGACCGAGTCGACTTGAAGATGAAGATCATCAAGAAGACTTATGTATCCTAGTTTAGTTTAGTGTGTTTTAGATCCATTTGTAAAGCTTAGAATAGTTGATATTGAAAAGCACACCTAGAGGGGGGGTGAATAGGTGTACTTGCTAATCTAGAAACTAAATGCTCTAAATGCGGAAGTTAATGCAAATTTTGCAACACACTTAGTACAACACACAAGTGTAGTCGAATTCCCCGTGAAGGGCTCTGGACTAACTCCTCTTGATTCCCCTTGAATGGGTTGAGGTGCTATGTGAAGCTCTTGTGGTTAAGTACAAGTGAGGCACACACAAACAACCAAGCATATACAAGATATAGCAATATGAATTATGCAAGGCACAACACAAGCAATGAATGATATGAATGAAGAATGATGCATTGCACAAAATAAAGAGAGAGAGTTGAGAGACAATGGATCAAACGCTAACAACAAGATATGTTTCGAGGTTCGAGCACCTAGCTCTACATCCCCGCCTACACCACCGTGTAGGATTTCCAATCCACTATCTCCCACCGAGGGAACCTCTACCGAAGAGGATTTGTTATAACACAAGGAGTACCAAACTCCTCTCTCAATACAAACACCACCTCACACAAGAGGGGTAGGCCCTTAGCCAAACAACAACAACCAACACCTCTACCGAAGAGGGTTACAACCAATCTCCACCTCTCACTAGAGGGAGTAAACACAAGCCTCAACCTCTACCAAAGAGGGAGCAAACCAAACCTCAATCTCTACCAAAGAGGGAGCACCCAACAATGAAAAGGGTTTACAACTTGGTGGTATCTTTCAACCACAAACAATCTCTCTTTCTTTTCTCTTTTTTCACAAAACAAATGATCCTAATAGAATAGGAAAGTAGATATAGCTCAAGTGTGGAGAAAACCAATGGAATGGAAATCAAAATCACAAAGAAAATCCTTGGGAAAACTGAAACCAAGATATAGAAGTTGAATCAAAACTCTTTTCCCAAAAACTCTTTTCTTTGATATTCCAAACCCTTGCAAAAACACCAAATAGATTGTTCAATTTAAAGCCCAAAAACTTCTTTTGAATGCTGTGAAAACACTAGAGAGTAAGAAAAAATTCGCACAAAAAATCTTAGAGAAAACTGGCCATTAATGTGGTATTTATAGCCCCCAGAAAAATATAGCCGCTGGCAGCAGAAACTGCCAAAAATGCCCTACCGGTCGACCGTTCAGTCGATCGGCCAACGGTCATATTTTGACCGTTGCTAGCTACCGGTCGACCTCCCGGTCGACCGAAACAAACAGAGAGTTGCCTGCATACAGTCGGTCGCCCGTAAGGTCGACCGGACCATGTGGCAGCCAGCGTGCACGTATCCGTGCACGTCGGTCGACTGATACGGTCGACCGGCTACTTGGTGCGGTCGACCGTATGGGTCGACCGACCTAGCCTGGCAGAGACTGTTCTGGTCAGCAAAAACATGTAATTTTTAATCCTAAAAATTCCCATTAAATCTCTAAAAATCCACAAAAATAGTTTTATCATTTTTCATTAAAATACAAACTTGTGTTAAAGAGTTTAGCACAAATCTCAAACATTTTGAACTATTTTTGTGTTATAGAAATTTTGCCAAAAACCGAAAACTGTATTTTCTAAAACTTGAATTTTTGAATAGAAAATACATTTTGTCCAAAACTCATCTAAATACAAAAACATGATATTAAACAACATTTAGGCATGATGTATATGGATATAATCCTATATACATGAAACATATATATATCCATGTTTTTGACTTTAATTCCAAAATATGTTTTGTTAAAAATACCAAAACATAAAACACATGAATAAGTAAGTCAAAACTAAGTTTGTTTAGGAAATTAAGCATACATGTATAAAGAACAAATTAATATACATTAAACCATGTAAACTTGTTTTGAACTATCTATTCATGAAAACCAAGATCGGTTAAACCAAAAACGGAAAAATCGAAACCCAATATTCAAAACATGAAACGTGTGTTTTGTGAACTTGAGCATATCATACTATTCTAATCTTTACAATTTGGATCTAAACACAAAACTAAACTATGGTACCGATGTCTTCTTGTCTCCAAGCCGACTCGATCCAAAACTCTTTCACCGAGCTGGTGCTATATATGATATTTGACGCTCGGGCTCTTGAATCAACATGTGAAAGCTTCCAAATTATCTTGTTGAAGCTAATCACCAACTAATAACTTGATTAATGATCTGAAACTAAATAACACAAGATTATTAGTACACATAACTACATGAGTTAATCATCATCAAAACTAGAGTGGAAGGCCTTTGGGCCAACAATCTCCCCCTTTTTGATGATGACAAAACTCATGGAGTTTTATATGTATGGATTAAAGTTAAGCTTCAAAGAAGCTCCCCCTTAACTCATGCATAACCAAATAAACATAATGAATATACAATGAAGGCTCTTAAATATGAATGCATAGAAATGCATAAACAATAAAAGGTTCTAGATACCAATGAAATGTTCAAAAACAAAACATGCTCTAGATACCAATTACAAAACATGCTCTAGATACCAATTAAAATTAAACTAAATTAAACTTAATATATGCAAAACATAAACATGCATATATAAACCAAAATCTTTCTCCCCCTTTTTGTCAATCATCAACAAAGGGGTAAACAAGCAAAACAAAACAAAATCTTCTACCCATTTTTAATACAAAGAAACAATCAATGAAAAGGGTAAAAGCAAAACCAAAACAATAAATTTTTCTCCCCCTTTTTGTTCGAAACAACGAATCAACAAAAGGGTTAATAAAGACAATGTTCTCCCCCTTTTGTCTAAAACAAAAACAAAACTAATTAGGGGTGACAATCAATTAAGGTACCAATTGAAAATATGTCAAAGAATATCATCTTGATACCAATTGAAAGTAAACAAACAAAAAAATATTGATACCAATTTTAAGCAAAACACATGAAAATCTTGGTACCAATTGAAATTAAACATAATAAATTTTGAATGTCTAGACAAAAATTTTGATACCAATTGTAAATATTTTTCATTTTGAACATATGATACCAATTTGAATTTTCAATCATAAAGTATGGGAGTGGAAAACAAATACCAATTGAAAGATGAAATGCAAGTTTTCTCCCTCTTTATGAATTACCAACAAAACAATGCGTAGGCTTGATACCAATTTAAAAGTAATCAATTGAAATAGGATAATCATTAAAGTTTTCAAGCTTAGCATATACCAATTGAAAATTGAACCAATTGAAAAGCAATTGAAAACTAATCAATTGAAACAAAATTGAAGCTCAAGCACTAGCATAAACAAGATTTTGTACTTAAAGATATAAGGATATAATATGCACAAATAAACATATATATGTATGAAAAATAAATACCAATAGAAATTGATATTCTTGGAATTGAAAGCATACATACATACAAAATATATGAGTATACAAGAAAGGTCAAAATTGATACCAATTGAAAGAATTCAATGATACCAATTGAAACAATAAGATCAAATGTATATCTCATATTACTATACCTCCCAATCGTGATTCAAGTTTTAAATGATTTTCATTTTAAAGTATACATGAACATGATCTCCCATCCAACCTCCCATTGAAGGTAGGGGTTTTCAAAAATAGATTTGAAAATGTAGTATGTTTGAAAATCTCTACCATAGTGAAGAATACGAACAAGTTATAGGAAAAACTTTTAAAACTAGTACGAAATCCTTCAAGTAAGGAATAAAACAAAATTGTTTTTCATGAAACACATGTAAATCACATGATCACTAAACACTCAAAATCCATAAAGTCCATATCATAATCTCATGAAAACAAATCATGAGTAAACTAATAAAGTGAGTGTACAAGTATAATGTGACACATACAATCATGAAAATATTCAATTAAGCTCATATGAAATTTCTTGAAAACATGAAAACATGAAAAACTAGATATTTATTACCAATAGAAATTACCTAAAAACATGAAAATCATCAAAACGATTTAAACTTCAAGGCATATGTATGTCATGTAAAAACTAAAGTATACATACATATCCTAAACATAATGAGTCCACAAAAGTATATGCATGAAGGCACGTGGCTCAAGGATGTACATGTATAATCAATAGTTTGGACAAGATAGACATATACATGAAGTTAAAACACATGATCATAAAAGCATATTCAAAATAAGGAATACAAGTTAGAATGCATGAATCATCAAAACTAGGCTATACTAGCACATTTAATGGGTACAAATAAGCATCCAAGCACAAACATATATAAAGATTTATTTGTGTCCCACTACATGTACAAGTATAAATTCTAGTCTTAATGAAAACTAACATCTAAACAAGTAATCAAATCATTAAGTATAAAATGGGATATAAATCAACATGAAAGACATAAAAATGATCATGAAGAAAATTCACATGCTATTAGAATCATGAAATACATAATAGCTAAACAAATGGTGAGAACACAACAAATGGGTCCATCTAAACATGGGTGATCTCAAAATCTATACATGTATGTCAAAGGTCTAATAAACATGGCATTCAACATACTAAACAAAACATGATTCAACAAAACAAAAATCATAAACATCCACATGATCATTATGTGTATGCATGTGCATTAGATCTAGGGCATACATATTAGTTTAAACAAGGTGAGAACACTAAATATAGATCCATATAAAACATGGGTGTCTCAAGTAACTGAACATGTATATCACTAATCTAATGATCATGGCATAATTATAATAATCAACAAACATTAAAACATGCTATAAACAGTAATATGAAAAGCATGCAAATAAAAACGGGAGTTAGAGACTGATACCAAAACCGATGAAGGCACCTCTCTAGTTCTCCAAACCAATGGTGGTCTTCTCCACCAAACACCCCTTGAGAGTGATGCATCCAAAATGTTTTCTTTAGGCACGGAACGCATCCCCTCCAAGGCACCAACACTCTCACGTTATGCGAGAGCTTCCACCTACATCAAAAAGTATAGAGGTGGTCTTTGGTACCCATTTCTTTTGGGTCTACGGGGGTTAGTATCCTTTCTAACCCAAACGAGATTAGTTGCTAAATTTCAATATGTAAACGATCATAACAAAATCTAGCAAGATGGCCTTTTCAGCCACAATGTGTACATGTGTACACATGAGCATACGTGTGATGGTGGTGATCGTGGAAAGCATGTGTATGCCGTGTAGGGTGTGCATGCAAAGATGGACCTTGTTTCTTGCGAACCAAGGTTTCCAAACGTGAATGATTCAATGTGCATTGGCTCAAAGTGGAGCCCAAATATTCAACACTTTTCTTCAAAACATTCATATCATCTTCAATAGTGGAAGATAAAGTGGAACATGCAATAGGTGTGCAAGAAGAAGAAACTATACTAGCATGGCACACGTAAGAATCTATATCCTTCTTCAAAGATTCATTTTTCTTCAAACCAAATCCAATTCTTTTGTAATGAAATCAATTTCATTTTTCAAAACATGGTTATCTTTTAAAACAAAATCCAATTTTGAAGATAAAACCTCATTGTTTTTCACAACATCATCACAATCATTTTTGCCTTTCAAAACATCAATCTCTTTTAGGGCAAGGTCTAGTTGAGATCTTAGTGAGTCACGTTCACTAGTAATCTCTTCCTTCTCTTGCAAAATCGATTCAAAAGTTGAGCACGAATTCTTCATTTCTTCTTTTAATTCAAAATGATTCTTTTTCAAAAGATTATGTTTTTCCAAAAAGTTTTCAAGCTTTGTGGCAAGTTCCATATTTAGGGTTTGAGCTTCTAAACAACCATCGCAATAGGAACTATAGCAATCATCTAGTTGAGAATCCGATTATACCTCAAGGGAGTTTTTCCCTTGGACCATGAGGCAATGCTCGTCGGACTTGTCTCTCCTAGATCTCCTCAACTTGTTGATAATCACGGGTAGCTCGGAAGACGTCAAGATACTCCAAACTGCAAAAGTCGAGTCATAACATCAAACACATATAAAAGATCTTCATTGAGAGATGCTCTAAGTGTTTTAAGTGCTAATGCATTGGCCTTTTTAT
This sequence comes from Agave tequilana, assembly GCA_038442645.1. NCBI lineage: Eukaryota > Viridiplantae > Streptophyta > Magnoliopsida > Asparagales > Asparagaceae > Agave > Agave tequilana. The sequence continues at coordinate 97,019 of JAVJIF010013137.1, forward strand.
GCTTGCTACTATTAGGGAAGGATTCCATAGTGGAGGCTTGATAAACTAGATGTCCTAGTCTTTTCAAATGGCTACTCATATTGGCCTTCCAAACATCAAGTCTAAAAAAGTCAAACATAGGAGGGCTATTCATGAGTGCAAACTAAATGTGTGCAAATGAAATGCAAATAAAGATTAGCAACCAAGATCTCACTCCTAGGTGGTTAAACCTAAATATCAGGAGCGTAGGCTCTGATACCAATTGAAAAGCACACCTAGAGGGGGGGTGAATAGGTGTACTTGCTAATCTAGAAACTAAATGCTCTAAATGCGAAAGCTAATGCAAATTTTGCGACACACTTAGTACAACACACAAGTGTAGCCGAATTCCCCGTGAAGGGCTCTGGACTAACTCCTCTTGATTCCCCTTGAATGGGTTGAGGTGCTATGTGAAGCTCTTGTGGTTAAGTACAAGTGAGGCACACACAAACAACCAAGCATATACAAGATATAGCAATATGAATTATGCAAGGCACAACACAAGCAATGAATGATATGAATGAAGAATGATGCTTTGCACAAAATAAAGAGAGAGAGTTGAGAGACAATGGATCAAACGCTAACAACAAGATATGTTTCGAGGTTCGAGCACATAGCTCTACATCCCCGCCTACACCACCGTGTAGGATTTCCAATCCACTATCTCCCACCGAGGGAACCTCTACCGAAGAGGATTTGTTACAACACAAGGAGTACCAAACTCCTCTCTCATACAAACACCACCTCGCACAAGAGGGGTAGGCCCTTAGCCAAACAACAACAACCAACACCTCTACCGAAGAGGGTTACAACCAATCTCCACCTCTCACTAGACGGAGTAAACACAAGCCTCAACCTCTACCAAAGAGGGAGCAAACCAAACCTCAACCTCTACCAAAGAGGAGCACCCAACAAAGAAAAGGGTTTACAACTTGGTGGTATCTTTCGACCACAAACATTCTCTCTTTCTTTTCTCTTTTTCCAAAAAAAATGATCCTAATAGAATAGGAAAGTAGATGTAGCTCAAGTGTGGAGAAAACCAATGGAATGGAAATCAAAATCACAAAGAAAATCCTTGGGAAAACTGAAACCAAGATATAGAAGTTGAATCAAAACTCTTTTCCCAAAAACCCTTTCTTTGATATTCCAAACCCTAGCAAAAACACCAAATAGATTGTTCAATTTAAAGCCCAAAAACTTCTTTTGAATGCTGTGAAAACACTAGAGAGTAAGAAAAAATTCGCACAAAAAATCTTAGAGAAAACTGGCCATTAATGGGGTATTTATAGCCCCCAGAAAAATATAGCCGTTGGCAGCAAAAACTGCAAAAATGCCCTACCGGTCGACCGTACGGTCGATCGGCCAATGGTCATATTTTGACTGTTGCCAGCTACTGGTCGACCTCCCGGTCGACCGAAACAAACAGACAGTTGCCTGCATACAGTCGGTCGCCCGTACGGTCGACCGGACCATGTGGCAGCCAGCGTGCACGTATCCGTGCACGTCGGTCGACTGATACGGTCGACCGGCTACTTGGTGCGGTCGACCATATGGGTCGACCGACCTAGCCTGGCAGAGACTATTCTGGTCAGCAAAAACATGTAATTTTTAATCCTAAAAATTGAAAAGTCACCTAGAGGGGGGGTGAATAGGTGACGATGCTAATCTAGTGAACTAAATGCGGAATTTAAAAACTAATTGTAATTACAACAATGATGCACACACACAAGCAAGTATAAGATATAGCAATTTGCACAATACACAAAGTAGAGAGGGAGTAAGAGAGAGTCAATGGATCAAGCGCAAACAACAAGATATGTTCCGAGGTTCGAGCACCCAGCTCTACATCCCCGCCTTCGACACACGAAGGATTTTCAATCCACTAGCTTGTCCACAAAGGACTCCCACAAAGGGAACCTCCACCGAGGATTTGGGGCAATCACAATTACAAGGAGTACCCAACTCCTCTCCTTACAAACACGACCTCCTCCTTGAGGCACTCCTCCAATCCAACAAACAATCACCTCACAACTTGAGGGATTAGCACCAAGCTTACACAAAACACCTCACAACCCAAGTTGCACAACCTCCTCAACACAATGAGGGAAATGGCACAAAGCAAGAATTGGGTTTACAACTTAGTGGTTTCAAACAACAACCACAAAACAATCTCTTTTTCCCACACAAAATCCTATAGAGAAGATAGTAGATTTTAGCTCAAGTGTGGAGAAAACCAATGGAATGGAAATCAAAATCACAAAGAAAAATCCTTGGGAAAACATAGAAATCAAGATGGTGAAGTTCAATCAAAAGCTTTCCCAAAAACCTCTTCTTTGATTTTCCAAACCCTAGCAAAAACCTCAAAATAGATTGTTCAATATGAGTTCAAAAACTTCTTTTAATTGCAGCAAAAACACCAGAGAGTATGAAAAAATTCGCACCAAAACCTTAGAGAAAAACTCTTGCAAATGGGGTATTTATAGGCAGAATTGGAAACTAGCCGTTGGCAGCTATTTTTGCCAGTTTTGCCCTGTCGGTCGACCGGTCGGTCGACCGCCCCAACGTTCGAATTTTTGAACGTTGTAATACCCGGTCGACCGCCTGGTCGACCCAAACTAACAGAGAGCAAACCTGCTCTCAGTCGGTCGACCGTCCGGTCGACCGGCCAAGGCTGTAGCCAGCGTGAACGTATTTGTGCACGTCGGTCGACCGCCCGGTCGACTGGCTACTTTGGTGCGGTCGACCGTACGGTCGACCGACAAAGCCTGGCAGGCTAAAAACAGGTCAGAAAAATAGGGGAAATAAATATCCAATAAATTCTTGTAAATTACTAAAAATCCCCAAAAATAGTTTTGTCAAATTACATTGATATATAAACATGTGATAAAAGTTTTGACTCAAATATCAAGCAATTAAAACTTATTTTTATGTCTTTTCATTTTAACCAAAAACCAAACCTTGTATTTTCTAAAACTTGGAATAGAAAATACGTTTTGTCTAAAACTCATCCAAATACAAAAACATGATATTTAAACACTTTTGAAGCATGATGCATATGGATAGAAATCCAATATACATGAAACAAATATATATCATAGTTTTTGTCATTAATTCAAAAATATGTTTGTCATAAATACCAAAACACAAAACTCATGAAGTAGACTATCAAACTAAGCTTGTTTAAGCAATAGAAGCATGCATGTATATAGAACAAATCATATATACATTAAACCATGTAAACTTGTTTTGATCTATCTATTCATGAAAACAAGATCGGTTAAACCTAAAACGAAAAACCGAAAACCAATATTCAAAACATGAAACGTGTGTGTTGTGAACTTGAGCTTATCATACTACTCTAATCTTTACAATTAGGATCTAAACCCAAAACTAAACTATGGATACCTAAGTCTTCTTGTAGAGCGCAATCTTCAAGTCGACTCGATCCAAAGCAAGATTCACCGAGCTTGACTCCAATGAGTGCTAGATATCATCTTTGATGCTTGGGCTCTTGAATCAACATGTGGGTAGCTTCCAAATCATCTTGTTGAAGCTAATCACCTACTAATATCTTGTTAAATATCTGAAACTTAAACATTGCAAGATTATTAGTACACATAACTACATGAGTTAATCATCATCAAAACTAGAGTGGAAGGCCTTTGGGCTAACAATCTCCCCTTTTTGATGATGACAAAACTCATAGAGTTATATATGCATGGATTAAAGTAAAGCTTCAAAGAAGCTCCCCTTAACTCATGCATAACAATAAACATATAAGATATGCAATGAATTTCTTAAACATGTTTATATGTGTTTTAAAACAATATCAAAACATGCTCTTGATACCAATAAAACATACTAATAAAACATTATCAAAACATGCTCTTGCTCTTGATACCGAAATTGAAAATTAAAACAAGACATTACTAAAACATGTTCTTGCTCTTGATACCAATAACCAATCATATTGAAACAACATATTATTACTAATGAAAACCTAATGAAAACCAACCAAAACATATGCATAAATCAACCATGCATATAAACTACAAATTCTTCTCCCCCTTTTTGTTAATCATCAATAAAGGGGTAAAAGAAACATAATGAAAATAAATACTTCTCCCCTAAATGTTCAAAACAAAGAAGCAATAAATTATTCCAAGGGTAAAACCAAAGTCAATATGATATCAATTGAAAATAAAAAACTTTGAGAAATGTTAAATCCTATTTGAAATAAAACAAGGTATTGAAATAAAATAACATTTTATATCACAATGAAAACATGTAATGTAAACTTGATACCAATAGATAATAAAAAAAATTGATACCAAATTTAAGGAAACAAATAGCATCTTGATACCAAAAGAAGATATTTTTCATTATAAGCATATGATACCAATTACTTTAATATCATAAAGTTAGGGAGTGGGAAACAAAAACAAGGGTAAACCAAATACCAATTGAAATATAAAATATGAGTTTTCTCCCCCTTTATGAAATACCAAAAGAAAATATGCATAGGCTTGAAATAAGATACCAATTGAAAATTAAATCAATTGAAACATGATATTCATTAAAAATTCAAGCTTAGCAATCTTAAAAATTATGATAAAGCTTGTATATGGATACCAATTGAAAAACTCAAGCTTAACATAACCAAAATTTGTGCTTCAAGATATAGGAATATAATAAGCACAAATAAATCATCTATATATGTATGTAAGAAATAGATACCAATAGAAATTGATACTATATGAAGTGTAAGCATACATATATAAAACAAAACATATATGAGTATACAAAAGGATGTCAAGATTGATACCAATTGAAAGAATTCAATGATACCAATTGAAACAACAATAAGATCAAGTGTATGACTCTATCAACTACCACCCATTTCATGATTCAAGTTTTAAATGATTTTCAACATAAAGCATACATGAACATGATCTCCCATCCAACCGCCCATTGATGGTAGGGGTTTTCAAAAATAGATTTGAAATCATAGTTTGTTTGAAAAACACTACCAAAATAAAGAATATCGCAACTAGTTAAATGAAAGTTTGAAAACTAGTACGAAATCCTTCAAGTAAGAAATAACACAAATTATTTTTCATGAAGACGCATGTAAACCACATGGCACTAAAACACTCAAAAATCCATATAGCACAATTTGTACTCATGAAAACTAAGTCATGAGAAAACATTAAATAGGGTGAGTGTACAAGTGTTGTGAGAAACATATCAACATGAAAATAGACAATCAAGCTCATATGAAATTCATTGTGAAATCACCAATTGAAATCATCTTAAAAAAAATGAAATTCATCATAAATGTGAAATCACTTAGAAAACATGAAATTCATCCAAACGATTTAAAACTTCAAGGCATATGTATGTCATGTACAAACTAAAGTATACATACATATCCTAAACACAATGAGTCCACAAATTATATGCATGAAGGCACGTGGCTCAAGGATGTATATGTATAGATGATAGTTTGGACAAGATGTACATATACATGAAGTTAAAACAAAACATGCAAAATAGTGAATACAAGTCAAATGCAAGAATCATCAAAACTAGACTATACTAGTACATCAAGTGAATACAAATGAGCGTTCAAGCACAAACATATATAAAGGTCTATTTGTAGCTCACTCGTTGTACAAGTATAAATTCTAGTCTTAATGAAAATTATCATTCAAGCAAGTAGTCAAAACATGAAGCATAAAACGGGAATCATAATCCAACATGACAAACATAATAATCAAAAGTACGAAGTATTAATGACCTTTTAAAACTAAGATGGATGAATGATGCAACGATCTCTCAAAATAAGACTAAGAGCCGTATACCCGTGAAGGGTTCTGAACTCCTTCCTCCTGATTCCCCTTGAATGGGTTAGAGGTGCGCAATGCAACCTTGTTGTATGAGAATTGATCGAACAAAGAATGAATAATGTGCAAATGAAATGCACACAAGATATATCACAAACATCCATATGATCATTATGTTAAAGACATGAGCATTAGATCTATGATTAACATGATAGCTAAAATATAAAGAGAATACAAAATATGGGTCCATACTAAACATGGGTGTCTCAACAACTAATCATGTAAAGCATAAGTCTAATAATCATGGCAAATATCATACTAATCATAAAACATGAGTCATCAAAACAAAACATCATAAACATCCATATGCTCATTATGTATATGCATGTACATTAGATCTAGTGCATACATATTAGTTTAAACAAGGTGAGAACACAAAGATAAGATCCATATAAAGCATGGGTGTCTCAAGAACTAAACATGTATAACACTAATCTAATTAACATGACATAAGCATAATGACAATAAAACAAGACATGCTATGAATAAATGAACATGAAAAGCATGCAATAAAAATGGGAGTTAGAGAATGATACCAAAAACGATGAAGGTGCAGCTCTAGTTCTCCAAACCCATGGTGGTCCTCCCACCAAATCTCCTTGAGAGTGAAGCATCCAAATGGTTCTCCTTTTAGCTTAGAATGCATCCACCTCAAGGCACCAACACTCTCACGTTATGCGAGAGCCTCCACCTACATCAACATCAAAGAGGTGGATCTTGGTACCCATTTCCTTGTGGGTCCACGGGGGTTAGTATCTCTCCTAACCCAAACAAGATTAGTTGCTAAATTTTCAACATGTAAACGATCATAGCAAAATCTAGCAAGATGGCCTTTTCGACCACAATGTGTACAAGTGTACACATGAGCATACATGTTATGATTGTGTCCGTGATGGGCATGTGTATGCCGTGTTGGGTGTGCATGCAAAGATGTAGCTTGTTTCTTGTGAACCAAGTTTTCCAAACGTGAATGATTCATGGCACAATGGCTCAAAGTGGAGCCCAAACTATCAACACTTTTCTTCAAATTATTTATATCATTTTCAATGCTAGAAGATAAAGTGGAGCATGCAATAGGTGTACTAGAACAAGAAGCTACACTAGCATGACAAACATGAATATCAATCTCATTTTGTAAAGATTTATTTTTAATCAAAACCAAATCCAATTCTTTTGTAATTGAATCAATTTTATTTTTCAAGGTAAGATTTCTTTAAAAACAAGATCCAATCTAGAAGACAAAACTTTATTGTGTTCTACAACATCATCACAATTATTTTTGTTTTTCAAAACTTCAATTTCTTTTAAAGCAATTTCAAGTTGAGATTCAAGTGAGTCACGTTCACTAATAATCTCTTCTTTCTCTTGCAAAACCGATTCAAAAGTTGAACATAAATCCTTTAATTCTTCTTTTAAGTCAAAATGTTTCTTTCAAAATCTCATATTTTCCATAATTTTCAAGTTTAGAAGCAAGGTCAACATTCAAATTTTGAACTTCAAAACAACCATGGCAATTTGAACTAGAGCTATCATCTATTTGAGAGTCCGATTGTACCTCATGGGAGTCATTCCCATATGCCATAAAACAAGGCTCTTCGGATACATCTCTCATAGATCTCCTCATATTGTTAATGATCCTTGGAAGCTCCGGAGATGTCAAGACGCTCCAAACTGCAAAAGCCGAATCAAAACTATCAAAAACAAGTAAAAGATTATTATCAAAAGATGCTCTAAGTGTTTTAAGTGCAAGTGCATTGGCCTTCTTATGCTTGCTACTATTAGGGAGGGTTTCTATAGTGATAGCTTGATAAACTGGATGACCTAGAGTTTTTAAATGCCTAGTCATGTCCACCTTCCAAGCATCAAGTCTAAAATGGTCAAACATAGGAGGGCTAGCCATGAGTGCAAACTAGTATGAGTGCAAATGATAATGCAAATGAAGATTAGCAAACCAAGATCTTGACTCCTAGGTGGTTAAACCTAAATATCAGGAGCACTAGCTCTGATACCAATTGAAAAGTCACCTAGAGGGGGGGTGAATAGGTGACGATGCTAATCTAGTGAACTAAATGCGGAATTTAAAAATTAATTGTAATTACAACAATGATGCACACACACAAGCAAGTATAAGATATAGCAATTTGCACATTACACAAAGTAGAGAGGGAGTAAGAGAGAGTCAATGGATCAAGCGCAAACACAAGATATGTTCCGAGGTTCGAGCACCCAGCTCTACATCCCCGCCTTCGACACACGAAGGATTTTCAATCCACTAGCTTGTCCACAAAGGACTCCCACAAAGGGAACCTCCACCGAGGATTTGGGGCAATCACAATTACAAGGAGTACCCAACTCCTCTCCTTACAAACACGACCTCCTCCTTGAGGCACTCCTCCAATCCAACAAAACAATCACCTCACAACTTGAGGGATTAGCACCAAGCTTACACAAAACACCTCACAACCCAAGTTGCACAACCTCCTCAACACAATGAGGGAAATGGCACAAAGCAAGAATTGGGTTTACAACTTAGTGGTTTCAAACAACAACCACAAAACAATCTCTTTTTCCCACACAAAATCCTATAGAGAAGATAGTAGATTTTAGCTCAAGTGTGGAGAAAACCAATGGAATGGAAATCAAAATCACAAAGAAAAATCCTTGGAAAACAATAGAAATCAAGATGGTGAAGTTCAATCAAAAGCTTTTCCCAAAACCTCTTCTTTGATTTTCCAAACCCTAGCAAAAATCTCAAAATAGATTGTTCAATATGAGTTCAAAAACTTCTTTTAATTGCAGCAAAAAACACCAGAGAGTATGAAAAAATTCGCACCAAAAACCTTAGAGAAAAACTCTTACAAATGGGGTATTTATAAGCAGAATTGGAAACTAGCCGTTGGCAGCTATTTTTGCCAGTTTTGCCCTGTCGGTCGACCGGTCGGTCGACCACCCAACGTTCGAATTTTTGAACGTTGTAATACCCTCGACGACCGCCCGGTCGACCCAAACTAACAGAGAGCAAACCTGCTCTCAGTCGGTCGACCGTCCGATCGACCGGCCAAGGCTGTAGCCAGCGTGCACGTATCTGTGCACGTCGGTCGACCGCCCGGTCGACTGGCTACTTTGGTGCGGTCGACCGTACGGTCGACCGACAAAGCCTGGCAGGCTAAAAACAGGTCAGAAAAATAGGGGAAATAAATATCCAATAAATTCTTGTAAATTACTAAAAATCCCCCAAAATAGTTTTGTCAAATTACATTGATATATAAACATGTGATAAAAGTTTTGACTCAAATATCAAGCAATTAAAACTTATTTTTATGTCTTTTCATTTTAACCAAAAACCAAACCTTGTATTTTCTAAAACTTGGATAGAAAATACGTTTTGTCTAAAACTCATCCAAATATAAAAACATGATATTTAAACACTTTTGAAGCATGATGCATATGGATAGAAATCCAATATACATGAAACAAATATATATCATAGTTTTTGTCATTAATTCAAAAATATGTTTTGTCATAAATACCAAAACACAAAACTCATGAAGTAGACTATCAAACTAAGCTTGTTTAAGCAATAGAAGCATGCATGTATATAGAACAAATCATATATACATTAAACCATGTAAACTTGTTTTGATCTATCTATTCATGAAAACCAAGATCGGTTAAACCTAAAACGAAAAACCGAAAACCATATTCAAAACATGAAACGTGTGTGTTGTGAACTTGAGCTTATCATACTATTCTAATCTAATCTTTACAATTAGGATCTAAACTCAAAACTAAACTATGGATACCTAAGTCTTCTTGTAGAGCGCAATCTTCAAGTCGACTCGATCCAAAGCAAGATTCACCGAGCTTGACTCCAATGAGTGCTAGATATCATCTTTGATGCTTGGGCTCTTGAATCAACATGTGGGTAGCTTCCAAATCATCTAGTTGAAGCTAATCACCTACTAATATCTTGTTAAATATCTGAAACTTAAACATTGCAAGATTATTAGTACACA